>SJYC01041175.1:0-21113 GCA_006408675.1 Madoqua kirkii
CTGCAGCCATGAAATTAAAAGACGCTTACTCCTTGGGAGAAAAGTTATGACCAACTTAGACAGCATATTAAAAAGCAGAGACATTACTTTTCCAATAAAGGTATATCTAGTCAAGGCTGTGGTTTTACCAGTAGTCACCTATGGATGTGAGAGTTGGACTATAAAGAAAGCTGAGTGCTGAAGAATTGATGCTTTTGAACTGTGGTGTTGGAGAAGACTCTTGAGAGTCCCTTGGACTGCAAGGAGATCTAACCAGTCCATCCTAAAGGAGATCTGTCCTGAATATTCATTGGAAGGACTGATGCTGAAGCTAAAACTCCAATACTTTGGTACCTGATGTGAAGAACTGACTCATTTGAAAAGACCCTGATGCTGGGAAAGATTGAAGGCAGGAGGAGAAGGGGATGACAGAGGATGAGATGGTTGGATGGCATCACCAACCCAAAGGACATGAGTTTGAGTAAACGCTGGGAGTTGGTGATAGACAGGGAGGCCTGGTGTGCTGCAGTCCATGGGGTTGCAAAGAGACACAACTGAGCAACTGAACTGAATTATTTCGGCTATGCTGGGTCTTCATTGCGGCACAAGCTTTTCTCTAGTTGTGGTGAGTGGAGGCTGCTCTTTGTTGCAGTGCACTGGCTTCTCATTACAGTGGCTTCTCTTGTGGATCATGGGCTCTAGGGTATATGGACTTCAATAGTTGTGCTGCACTGGCTCTAGGCTCAGTAGTTGTGGTGCATGGGCTTAGTTGCTCTGTGACATGTGGGATCTTCCTGGACCATGCACTGAACCCATGTCACCTGCCTTGGCAGGTGGAGTCTTTACCACTGAGCCACCAAGGAAGCCCTTGGTACCTCTTTTTCTAAGTAGGTCCTTCCTCATCTGTGAAATACCCTGGGGTGTCCAATTTCATGTTGGGGAGGGAAAGATGAAAGCGGGACCTCCAGTTTGAATCCAGAAGAATCTTAATATATGTTTTTGAATGAGATGAAATCCTATATTGTATTCTAGTTCTATCCTAAATTCCACCTGATTTAATTTCCAAATATTTATTTTTCAATGAAAATGAACCTCATCTGATCAGTGTCTTCCACATAGCATTTGTACACCAGAGAGAATGAGTCTCTCAGGCATTCATCAGCTTGTTAGGGCTTTTAGAGGTTTATCAACTATGCTTCTTTGAAAATCAGCCCCAAGTTTCTGAGTGACTGTCCAGGTTTATGTCAGTGCATCTCTGGGTCGTCACCAACAAATGACTTTTGAGTGAAGTGCTCAACACTGTCAGGTCTCTCTTTGATCATCTTGTTTTGTGTGTGTATGTGTGTTTTTTTTGTCTTTTGCATGCACTTTAATAAGTGCCTGTGACAACACCAAGAAGCACCTTTGTTCCAGGGCTGTTGGCTAAGGCTGGAGTCACACTTTATTTGGTTGAGGTGACTTGAGATAAAGATCTGAGGTGCAAGAAGCGCCACAAGATGAGTGTGGTTTGAGTCTCATGATTCTAACATGCAGCTCTGTCTTTTGCAAACTAGGGCAGTCTTCAGGGTTAGAGGAGGATAGTGTGGCTCGAGGAGGGGAAGCTGCCTACCGGTGGGATGTAGGAGGTAGATGCTGTTCAGATCAACACAAAATTAATCTCTTTAACCAGACCTTGGATTGCTGAGAATGATATAGGCTTCAGATGAGCTGCTGAGCCCAACTGTGAAACTCAAACTATGTTGGGGGTTCAGCTCATTTGCTTCTCCAGCATTAAGATTGGTCTCTAGAGACCTATTCAGACTAAACAGTATTAAAAACAGGAAATTTGCTCCTAGCAGCATAGTTGCAGGAAAACTTTTTCCACTTAGGCAGGAATGAGAGTTAAAAACAGAAACTCCATCCTCCAGGCTTGTTTTCTTCTTATATAAAAGTAATGTTTGCAATTCCCAACGACTTGAAGTAGCTTGGCCCTACTTGACTGCCTGTCAGACTACTGCCTGAGGGGATTCATTACAGAAGGTGGTAAAGAGTCCTTGTGAACACATTAAAAAATATGGACGCAGTGCTCTGTGGAGGACTCTGACTTGTGATGTTTATCTTCACCTAAGATCACGTATGCAGAATTAATGCGGGAAGCCCTTAGGGAAGACCTAGAGAACAGCCATTGTTTAATTTGATTCAGCACCCATTTATGGTGTATATTCTGGATTGGATCCACAGGTTATGTATTCATTTATTCAGTCACTGTTAACTGAGCACATACTGTGTGGTGTGCATAGATGCCTCAGACATGTGATGTGCTTTTTATCCCTTTTGTACTGTGGGACCTGCTCAGGTTTGCTCCTGACAGTCAGCCTAGGGCAGCCCTGAATCAAAGGGTTCAATTCCTGGGACTGCTGCTCTTCTGCATAATTTGCTGCTGAGATTGATGGGGGTGGACAGGGGGACATTTTGGAAGAAGTGAGTGAGGACAAAGAGGAAAGTAAAACCTTGAAGGAGGGCTTCCCTGTTGGCTCAGTGGTATAGAATCTGCTGCCAACGCAGGAGACTCGGGTTCGATCGTGGCGCCAGGAAGATCCATCATGCCGTAGAGCAACTCAGCCCCTGGAGCACAACTATTGAGCCCGTCCTCTAGAGCCTGGGAGCTGCGATTACTGAAACGTGCACACCCAGCCCTACAGACAGAAAAAGGCCCGCACAGTAAACAAAGACCCAGCATAGACAAAAATAAGTAAATTTATAAATTATATATATATATATATATATATATATTTTAAAAAGCTAGAGAGGAAATGCTGTTCTGTTCTTCTTCTCCCGCTGTGATGTCACTCTGCCTAAGTAGTCCAGCGGGGAGAGAGTGGACTGAAGGCCTCAGTGTATGTGAGTTACTCTACCCTCTGTTCACCATGCTTGACCAATGTGTCACGAACGAACAAAGTTCTGTAGTAGAAGAAACTGTGTGATGAAAAGATTCTTTACAGATGTGTGTCATTATTTTTTGCTGGTAAGAAAAACAGAACTGCTTTTTAAAACTTTAAAGTGGAATATATGTACAGAAAAGTGCACTTACTAGAAATGAACAGCTCAAATTTTCTATCCACTTGAACTTTTACAAACTGAGCACACCTACATAACCTGCTTGCAGATCAAGAAATAGAGCATTACCTGCACCTCAGAAGTCCCGCTTGTGCTCTGTTAAAATACACTCTAAAGCTCTTTCCTGGGGCTTTTTCCCAGTGTATGCTCTGCAATGTTGAGAGGAGAAATAATGTCCCTACCTAGCCTGCTAATCTCTGAATTTAAGAGAGGCAGGCTAAACACAGCCTTTCCTGGCTTTCTCCTCAACCTTCCTTTCTTTTTCTGACTTGTAGCTGTTGGTATCCTATTAACCTTCTTTTATATTCAGCCTCTGGTTTCTGGCTATAGAGATGCGTTTTGATGTGTTCTCTCTCTCTCTCTTTTTTGGCTATGCCATGAGTCATGTGGGATCCTAGTTCTCCAACCAGGAATATCAAACCCATGTCCCCTGCACTGGAAGCTCAGGGTCTTAACCATGAACTTCCAGGGTATTCCCCATTTTAGTTTGTCTTTGCTTTGTGTTTTACGTTTATAAAATATACTGAAAGTGAACAGATGCATTTCTTTATTAAAAAAACGTTACAGAAAACATCTTCAAAATAGAGTAAATTAGCACGGTTTTAGTATGTGTGCTGCTTTAGTATCCTCCTCAGTTTTGGTACTCTTCAGGCCGAGTGTATGTCAGATTTAACTGTTGTATGTAGGATTATATTACAGCCCAGCATTATGAGTTATTATCCACATGCAAGCAGAGCAGTTGGCAAGCTTTCTGGGAAGCTGTGCCTTTGCTTGGGGTAGCATCACGCTTGATCACATGGCCCCCACAGAAATGGAAGGTATATACATAAAGGGGAGCCGATAAGGAAGGTGATAGAGTTAGAATTTTGTAAACTGGGAAGACTTTATGATGACTTTTTAAGATGACTTTAAAAAGTCATCCATCATGCAATTGTGGTTTTGGTTAAGACTGGGCTGTAGTGCCACAAAGTCTGGGTTGGAACCCCATCTCTGACATTGCTAGCTGTGTGACAGGGCAACTTTCTGGACTGCTCTCTGATTTAGTTGTTTCATCTGTAAAATGATGATAATAATATCAACTTCATGGATTATTGTGAGGGGTAAATTATTAATGTATCTAAAGTGCTTTGAATATCACCTAGTACATTTCAATAGTGAATAAATGTTGTTCTTGTTACTTTAACATCTGTCATGACACTAGATCGACAACTGTCTGAATCTCTTCTTTTTTTAAAATCTAAATGCCAGTCAGGACAGGATTAAGGTAGAATATAAGTTTCCACTACGGAAGTTTACTTCACAGCCAACTTCATTTGAACATGGTTATTTCATAAGATGAAGACATACATCCACAGCATGGGAAAGAACAATAAAGTTTTTTAAGGCTTAATCTTTGTTTCCTATAAATTCTTTTTATAGTAAGGTAGAACCATTGTAAACTTCTTATCAGTTTCACTCTGCAGAGGTGGCTGAAGTTTTCCTCTCAAAGAAAGTGAAGTTTCTATATCAGCAAGATTGATATTACCTGGGAACTTATTGGGCTCTACCTCAGACCTACTGAATTAATATTCTAGGGGTGGCATCCATCAAACTTTTTAAATAGCTGTTCCCTTCTCCAGGGGATCTTCCCAACCCAGGGATTGAACCCAGGTCTCCTGCATTGTAGGCAGATTCTTTACTAGATGAGCCACAAGGGAACCCCAAGAATACTGGAGTGGGTAGCCTATCCCTTCTCCAGTGGATCTTCCCAACCCAGGAATTGAATTGGGATCTCCTGCATTGCAGGCGGATTCAGAGTATAGAGTTTTCTGAATCAAGAATCAAACTTGTCAATCTCAAGGGAAATCAACCCTTGAATACTCGTTGGAAGGACTGATGCTGAGGTTGAAATGCCAGTAGTTTGGTTATCTCATGTGAACGGCTGACTCATTGGAAAAGTCCCTGATGCTGGAAAAGATTGAGGGCAGAAGGAAAGGAGGGCGTCAGAGGATGAGATAGGTGGATGGCATCACTGATGCAGTGGACATCAACTTGGGCAAACTTCAGGAGATGGTGAAGGACAGAGAGGCCTGGTGTGTTGAAGTCCATAGGGTTGCAAAGAGTCAGACATGACTGATTGACTGAACAGCAACAACAACAATCAAAAATGTCCTGAGTATCCCTGCATCCATCAGTCACTGGTAATAATTGCCTTTTGAAGAATATTTGGCTCTTAACAGGAGCTCTTGAGGGCAGTCCTCCAAAAAAAGAGACAAAAAGATACAGATACTAACTTTTGGAAGTTAAAGCACACCCATTGGCTGGTTCACATGAAAATAGTAAAGAAATCCAAATGTATTGATATATAGATGTAGAACATTAACAGCACCTCCTGTACCATCAAAGCTGGTCAGAAGAGTGTGGTAGGAAACTAAGGAATTCTGAAATACATCCTCATACCAGAGAGGGCTATAGGAAAACCACTCTGTGTGTCCTGTCCCTAAGACTTCCTGGGAGAGCTGTGTGCCTACCCCCATGTGTCTTCTAGTTAGATCTGTGGTCTATAAACAGTCTCCTGTATCTTCTACATCTACCAGTGTGGGCATTAAGAATTGATATTCATAAAGATGACTTCAAGTCCTGCCATTGCCAAATTCTTAGACACTAAGAAAGAATATACTGAATAATTTAAAATTTTTAAGGTACATGAAGTTGACAGTGATTTCCGGTTAACTAAAATATCAGAAATATGTTTTTATAAGAAAATCTCATTTTGTGATCATTTAGCCAAAAGTGGTTTGGAACTTCCCTGGTGGTTCAGTGGCTCAGACTCCGTGCTCCCAATGCAAGGGTCCTGGGTTCGATCCCTGGTAAGGAAACTAGATCTTATGTGCTACAACTAAGGCCCTGCACAGCCAAATAAATAAATTGAATAAATAAAAGTGGTTTAACCATTGCTATGTGATGATCATTCATGCTGTTCACTGAATATTCAAGGCTGTGTATCTCCTGTTGTGTGATAGTTTCACTTTCTGGTCCCATTGTGTGTGTGTGGCTGGGGGAGGGGGTTGCATATGATGACCTCTGTGAGTATATTTAAGAAAAAATGATGTCTGAGCCTTCAGTTGCTGATCTATGACCTTGCAAAGCCCTTTTTCCTTCCGGCATCAAGATCAGTAACATTGGAGATAGATAGTTCTGTCAGAGAAGCTACAACCACCAAGACTCCCTACTGACCTACAAGTAACATGAGCCAGAAATAAGCTTTTGTTGTTTTCAGCTACTATGCTTTAGGGATCTGCTGCTGCTACTGCTAAGTTGCTTCAGTCGTGTCTAACTCTGGGCGACCCCATAGATGGCAGCCCACCAGGCTCCCCCATCCCTGGGATTCTCCTGGCAAGAACACTGGAGTAGGTTGCCATTTCCTTTTCCAATGCATGAAAGTGAAAAGTGAAATTGAAGTCGCTCAGTGGTGTCCAACCCTTAGTGACCCCATGGACTGCAGCCTACCAGGCTCCTCCATCCATGGGATTTTCCAGGCAAGAGTACTGGAGTGGCATGCCATTGCCTTCTCCCTTAGGGATTTGCTACAGTAACCTAACTTTGTCCTGACTGCTAACTCTTCAATGTTGAGCTTGTTGAGTAACTTTAACTTTAGTTGTGCATGCATGCATGCTTCAGTTGTGTCCGACTGTGCGACTCTATGGACTGCAGCCCGCCAGGCTCCTCTGTTCATGGGATTCTCCAGGCAAGAATACTGGAGTGGATTGCCATTTCCTCCTCTAGGGGATCTTCCTGACTCAGGGATCAAACCCGATCCCTAGGATGTCTCAAATGCATTAGCAGGCAGGTTCTTTACCACTAACACCACCTGGGAAGCCGAACTTTGGTAGAGTATCAAGTATTTTAAGAAAATGGATCAAGGTGATTTGTTCATGTACTTTCATTTATTTTCAATGATAAATGATCTTAATGTGTTTCAAAGTGTTGTTGTTCAGTGGCTCGGTCATATCTGACTCCTTGCGTGCCCATGGACTGCAGCACACCAGCTTCCCTGTCCCTCACCATCTCCTGGAGCTTGCTCAAACTCATGTCCATTGAGTCTATAAGACTGGGTTGGGGATTGACAGAATATGGAAAGTGATGGAAAAGACAGAGTCACAGATACTCTATAACACAAAGCTAAGTATGGGAAAAACAGACAGAGGGAGAGAAGGGAAGCAAAATGGTTTTAAAGTGACAAGGAATAAGATGTGAATGTGTTGAGTATAAGATACACTGAACTACTGAACATTTATTTGAGCACTGGAAAATTTGTCCTCCCTCAGATGGAGGACAAAGACACAGAAAAATTCAGAACTTAGTATCAGGGAAATCAAGGGATAAAAGTGTTTTATAAAGGAGTTGTTAAGAGTGACAAAGGCCTTGAATTTTATCTTAACTAAATGGGAAGCAAAATGGCTTTAAAGTGACAAGGAATAAGATGTGAATGTGTTGAGTATAAGATACACTGAACTACTGAACATTTATTTGAGCACTGGAAAATTTGTCCTCCCTCAGATGGAGGACAAAGACACAGAAAAATTCAGAACTTAGTATCAGGGAAATCAAGGGATAAAAGTGTTTTATAAAGGAGTTGTTAAGAGTGACAAAGGCCTTGAATTTTATCTTAACTAAAGGGTTTGTAAACACAGGCTTAGCCAATCCCACTTGCAGAAGAGACAAGCAATGTTTCTTAAAATGCTCCCACGGTGGACCTTCTTGTTATCCAAAGTAAGTCAACTCACTTTCCTGGCTTTAGTTTTTACTATATCATGTGATCACTTGAATCAAAAGACTTTGAAGTTGTTATGAGTGATAAAGGTCTATTAAGATCACAAAAAAGGAAGAGCTAAATTATGTGTAGCTAATATAGACAAGGTACAATGGGAAGTGTATAATTTTCAATATTTTAGAACTTCATTAAAATGTTGATGAAAAGGGCCTACGTGAAATTGATTAATATGCATCTATCAGATTGTCTGGCTTTGTGATTTTTTAGCAGCTCTTAGAAGTCTGCATGAAGACAAAGGGAAACCAAAATGTAAATGAAAATGTTGTGTATGTATGTATTTTCCTAGAAAGGTGTGACAGAAACAGAAGGGCAAAGAAATTGAGAAAATTATCCAGAGAGTCACAGAAAAGTTGAATCATGATAATGAAGGTCCTTGTATCAGATAGAGTTCTTAGTTACAACAATCAGAATTAAATCAGACAATACATTTATTAAACGATATTTCATACCTCATGAACTCTTCAGTAGTGCCAGAGAGTTTGGCAGGGGAAGGTACTTAAGCAGGAAAAGTACACAGAATAATATGGGAATCACTTTAGGGAAGAAATTATTGCTACCATCATTCTGCAATGGGCAATTTTTCAAAGACATATTGGTTTTTATAAGTAAATCAAAGGAGTAGACAGCAAAATTCCTGACCTTGATCCCTCCTAAAGCTGAATTATCTCCAATGCCTCCTCAAGAAAAATAGCATTCTGTGCACCTATACTTTTTCCCTTTTGAATCTTAAACCCGTGCATCTAGTCATAGGACCAGAAAGGCAAGGTTTGGCTTTTATACTGGTAGGTATGAGTCATAGCTGGAGGAATTTCTCAAGCTGAAGAAAGCAATTCCAAAGATGTTTGGTGATCATCACATAAAAAGAAGTTCTATTCTACATGTCTATTCCTGTGTAATTATTTGAATTTCCTTTAGCTTTGCCCCAAAGATCAACAAGAAGCATTGCTTTCAGAGAGATGAATTCATACTTTTCACACCAGTCTTTGCTAGCATCAATGCCTAGAAAACATATTTTGGGTCTGAAAGCAATTCCAAAGATGTTTGGTGATCATCACATAAAAAGAAGTTCTATTCTACATGTCTATTCCTGTGTAATTATTTGAATTTCCTTTAGCTTTGCCCCAAAGATCAACAAGAAGCATTGCTTTCAGAGAGATGAATTCATACTTTTCACACCAGTCTTTGCTAGCATCAATGCCTAGAAAATATATTTTGGGTCACTTGCTAGTAGAAAGATGCACAGATGTCTCTATGTTAACTCAGCTGTTTAAATTCACATTTTCAAACAAAATATTTGCAGCACTGATGCCAAATTCCTCCTGACATTCACAATAATATTGGATTTGACTCAACCAAACAAGTGCAACAATATCTGAAACAAAAAATGTCACCTAAGCTTTATCTGTTTAGAGTGTTTAACAGTCTTCTTTAGTTTTTAGTTTGAAAGAGAATTTGAGAAAGTATTGGTGATTGAAGTTGTACAGTCATTAAATTCAAATGGCATGCTCCTACTATTTAAAGCATCTTCTAGCTTAACGTTAAATTGTCCTTAAAATAGTTCTGTTTTAAATCTGCAAAAAGCTTTACGATGTGCTCAGTCTGTGTAGAACAGTTTTCTCAAAGGTTGAAATGAAATTACTATGACAGTATCTTCAATGTTATTTAAATTAAAAAATGTGAAATTCCAGAGAATGTGTGGCAAGTAATTTCTGTATTTCTTTGTTACATAATCACTCCTAAAAACATAAGTAGGATTTTTTTTAATAACAAAGATTCAGTTAAAAGGAATTATTTTAGGTAAGCACATACAGAAACATAGACTTAAAAAAAAAAAGAAATGAGATGCTAAGAAAACCTAACTTCTCCCTATTTGTACATATCTCCATTATAGCATTTAGAGAAAAATGCATCTCAGTCTGATGTATGCAGGTATCTCTTCAATCTGTACTCTGAATGCCTGGATTATGCCTAGTTTTATATTTATACTTTTAGTGCCTAGCAATGTATTTCATATTTATCAAGGCTTTTTTAATAAAGGTTAAAAAAGATATACATTAATAACAGATGAGAAGTACAAAGGTAGAATGCAAGTAAGCATCCGGGAACAAATGCATGTATTAATATTTCGTCCTGGACACCACAGAGAGAGCTGAATATGCAACAACATGGAAACAACAGTATCACTGCTATTATGTTACTGGAATGAATAAGCATTGCTTCAAAAGAAATAATCTGGTGACACATATTACCATATGTATACACCCATATCAAGGCTGAGACTTGATACAGAAATACTCTGATTTTAGTGGATAGACTGTACTGACAACTTTTACAGCCTAAAAAGTATGGTTACAGTGATAAGAAAGTAGAAAATGCATGAAGAAACATGGCATTTAAAATAGATATAGGAAATAAAAAGTAGAACATGATGATTGTTTTCCATGTGAAATGGATGGGGAAAAAAAACGGAAAATTCTGCTCAAACAATAGTTGTGCCATTTTCTGAGTGTATGACCTTGGGCATAATACTTCATTTTTCTGAATGTCCTTCAATTCAGTTTTGTTCAGTCACTCAGTCATGTCCGACTCTTTGCGACCCTGTGAATTGCAGCACGCCAAGCCGCCCTGTCCATCACCAACTCCTGGAGTTCACTCAGACTCACGTCCATTGAGTCCGTGATGCCATCCAGCCATGTCATTCTCTGTCGTCCCCTTCTCCTCCTGCCCGAAATCTCTCCCAGCATCAGAGTCTTTTCCAATGAGTCAACTCTTTGCATGAGGTGGCCAGAGTACTGGAGTTTCAGCTTTAGCATCATTCCTTCCAAAGAAATCCCAGGGTTGATCTCCTTCAGAATGGACCAGTTGGATCTCCTTGCAGTCCAAGGGACTCTCAAGAGTCTTCTCCAACACCGCAGTTCAAAGGCATCAATTCTTTGGTGCTCAGCCTTCTTCACAGTCCAACGCTCACATCCTTTCATGACCACAGGAAAAACCATAGCCTTGACTAGATGGACCTTAGTTAGCAAAGTAATGTCTCTGCTTTTGACTATGCTATCTAGATCGGTCACAACTTTTCTTCCAAGGAGTAAGCGTCTTTTAATTTCATGGCTGCAAATGTGGGTAGTAACACAAACTCAATGGTTCAAAGGACTAAATTAAAAAACAAAGTCACTAGATAACATTTGATATATTGGTGTTTTTCTTAAACACTTGGCTTTTACCTTATTCCATCAGTTAGATCTACCAATCTCTATGATCTCAGGGTGAGATGATGCAGGAAAATATAATAATAATAATTAAAAAAAAGAAAAGACAGAAGTTTATACTTCAAACAGAAATTCTGTTTGGAAAATTAGGGCAAAAGTAACAGACTTCATGTATGCATTATTTGATTTAATAAATATTTATTTATCCCCTACTATGCTCCAGATTTTTACTCTTGTTATTTACGATTTATTGGTGAAAAGGTAGCATAGACATTTGCCCTATTAAGTTTTTAATATAAAGATGAGATAAAAAAATCAATAAGTTATGCTTTCAAAATGGAGACAGGAGCAAATTAATGGACATTTAAAGAGGCCTATGTTGGTGGGAAACTCTACTTAACAGAGCAGTCAAGGGTAGATTTAACTTAAAGTTAAGCTTTGAAGGAACTGATGGAATTAGCCAAAGGAATAATTGATCCAGCCTGATCCATTCAGAGGAAATATCTAGGGGAAAAACTAAAACATTAAGATAGGAATGTTTCCAGCATATTTTAATTATAGAAAAGAAACTGGTATAGCTGGAGATGAATAGAAAATGAGTAAAAAGTAGATGATGAATTCAAAGATAATGGAAAATTAACATCTTAGAAATAATGGGGGAAATATAGACAGAGACTGTAGACAATTTCAACGACTTTGGCACCACATTTGTGGAATGAGAGGCAATTATAAGATATTGGATAACAGAAGTGTGACATGATTCACTTACTCTGGCTGAAGAATAACAGACAGACTTTAGGTATCCAAGTATGGGAACTGTTAGAAGACTATCTGCATTAATCTAAATGGAGAAATAACAGTAGGCCAGAGTGGGAGTAATATAAGATGATAGTTGATAGTATTTAGATGTATTTTCAATGTTGAATAAGTAAGACTTGTAAAACACAGGGTATAAGAGAAAGAGAAAAACCAAGAATGACATAAAAATGGTTGTTCCAAATAAGTGGAAAGATTGGGTTGTTGTCAACTAACTGAATAAAGGTTATTGTTTGAACCAGCTTTGAGGAGAGAGGCACAATTCTACCCTAGCCATATTAAGTCTGAGATACATTAGGTATCCAAGTAGAAATGTCAAGAGTAGTGCAATATCAAGATATAGAATTCGTACTGGGGAAAATTTGGGGAATTATCAATATACATATGGTTTTTAAGGCCATGAAATTTGACTATATCACCAAAAATTTGCTGCTCTAAGGTCTTGGAGGTAAGGTAAGGTAAATTATATTCTTTCAACAAGGTATTAGATTTAGTATCCAAATAAAGGGGTGTGTTTGAGAAAGAATTATGGATAAACACAAAGAAAGCATTTGCAGATATGTATGCAGGTAGATATATAAATATAACAACAGGAATCTATAAAATTGCTTCTAATTACCCTAGTGAAGCACACAGTAGGGGCGTTAGCTGAGGAATAAGTGTGAAAGGAGATACTAAGTAACTGACCAGAGAGGAAAATGTGTGAAATAGTGACTCGTTAGTGGAAGGATAAGTGATTTAGGGAGTATTGTTTGAGAGGCAGGCAGCACTGAAAAACTATGCATATATTAAATGAGACCTAGCCCATGTGGTTGAAATATATTCTTCCAGCCACATGAAGCTGCACAAGAGCAAATACAGAATAGAAAGAGTTTAGAATTTAAACATTTTTTTGTATTAGATTTCTTTTAATTCATAGGTCTTATCTAATCAATAACTTTTCATTGCTTTCTTCTTTATGCCTTTTAATAATTTTAATTCTCTCTAATAGCTCTCACTTCTAAGTAAAAGTGAAAGTGTTAGTTGCTCAGTCATGTCTGAATCTTTGAAACTCCGTCGACCGCAGCCCCTCCAGGCTCCTCTGTCCATGGAATTCTCCAGGCATGAATACTGGAGTGGATAGCTATTCTCCACGGGATCTTTTCGACCCAGGGATCAAAACCAGGTCTCCCACATTGTGAGCAGATTCTTTATCATCTCAGCCACCAGGGAAGTCCATCTGTAAGTAGTTTAGAACTATCATTTTCAAGGATAATAGCAATGACATTTGAACTGCTTGCTCTCCTTTCAATTTAATGCAATATCATTAACATTATTTTCTCAATACAATGGAAACATTGTTATAAAATGAAAATATGATCATGTCTCTTCTTTCAAAAATCAATGAAATTCCATCACTCTTAGGGTAAACAGCCAAATTGCAGGGCCTTCATGGCATAGGTTTTCCTTATTAACACTCTGGCTCTATATTTTGTGATATTTCCATTAGCACTTAACATTTTATCAATATAAAATTATTTACTTGTCCCTAATATGACATGCTTTCTCTTTTCCTGTAGGCTTTTGCATACAGTATTTATTTCTAATGTTCAAACTACCTACCAGTAGCTCCCTCCTTTCTGGCCCACTTTGTCTTTGCCTGGAAAACTCTGATCAGGTAAGACTCAAGAAGGGGCTAAAAGCTCAGGTGCATTTTAATTTATTAGCTGATATGTTTTTTGCATTTCCCTCAACCACATCTATTTACCATTTGTTCAGTAACAGGAAAATGGCAAATGTTTGCCAAAAGTCTCACTACATTTAGGGGAAAATTATCCAATGATATCAATGAAATGCCCCCTCTATTTTTCAAATATATCTTCCTAAGGAATAAAAATGAACTGAAACTAAATCCCCAATTTGGAAATCACTGATTTAGTATACTGGAGCTATTTTGACTTAGTTTATGTCATCACATATAAAAATTATTAGGAAAAAACACTGAAAATAAAGTGTTTCGTTTGGATGGTAGAACATCATTTCAATGGCAAAACTGCTAGTGCATTTGAAGTTAATGTAAGCACAATCATTAATTTTGATTGCTATTACTTTAATTGTCCAACATCATTTTCCTGTAACAGAGTCAAATGAGTAATCTCAAACTAAAAATGATATACAAAAAAGATCTGAGGCTGGAAATACTGCTCAATCAATTTCTTCCTATGCTTTCAAAAGTCAATGAGCTCTGTCATCTCAATACTATTCTTTCCAAATCAGATAAGAATGGATTTTTTTCCTAATGTGTGAACCTAATGAAGGAATACAAATTTAGTCATAGATTTTTCTGTAACAATATAAATTCATGAATAAATGGACAACTCTTCCAAATGAGTCCAAGCATTCAGTTTCAGCCAAGTCGCTCCATAATAATACAGTTGTAAATGTTTTGTCATCACCTTACATTATTTAGTAAAATATGCTTGAGAGAGTTATCTTTGAATACCTATTATCTAAGAATGCATGTCACTAATTGATCTATTTCTGCTTAGATGCATTCCCAACAGTTACTTTTCTTACTAAAAAATTGCATATGTGCATATTCAGTGTTCTCTTGATTTCTTAAATGTCAAGGAGGCAACTCAAACTTAAAATGGTCCCAAGATGCTTCTTATTTCCCCAAATCTGCACCTCTCTCAGCCTGAAAATATTCTTATCCTTAGAAAACTCCACCATGAACAGTAAAATTTCTCAAGCCAGAAATGTGTATCTAGCTTTGGGTAAATCTTTTTTCAAACTCATATCAACCTATTAGCAATTAATTTTGCCTCTAACTTCAAATGCATCTGGAATTCATCCAATAAAATCTATTATCTCCGTGACCACTGTCAAGCAAACCAAACTTATAGTTTTTATCTTTTATGATTCATTTGTCTAAATGAAGCTAGAATGATCTTTTACAATTATGGTCATAGTACTTTAATAATTAAACAACACATACCTAACAACTTAGCTATAATTTCTTTATCTGCATTACTTTTCATTTCATTATAGGCTAGGAATACACACAACTTCTTCAAGGAAGTGCTAGGGAAACTTTTTTAAACTCCTCAAATTAGCTTTCTCACTGGTAAATGTGATCAGCATTCTGCATTTCTCATCATAACTTTCATCACAGTTGTCATCATGAACATATATGTATTAGTCATCTCAGGGTGCCATAACAAAATTCCATAGACTGGTGTCTTAAGCGATGAAAATTTATTTCTCATAGTTCTGAAGGTTGGAAGTCCAAGATCAAGGAGTGAGACTATCCAGTCCCCAGGAATAGCTCTCTTCCTGATGTGCAGACTGCCTCCTCTCTATGTGCTTATATGACATCTTCTTTGCAGTGTATGTGGGAGACTGAGACAGAGAGGGAGCAGGAAAGAGAAAGGGAGTTAGACCCAGACAGAGCTGGGAGCTAGTTAACTCTCTGGGATTTCTTCTAGTTAACTCTCTGGGATTTCTTCTTAGGAGATCACTTCTCTCATCACATAATCTCCACCCTCATGATTTCATCTAACCTTAATTATGTCCCATAGGCAACATCTCCAAACATGATTACACTGAGGGTTAGGAATTCAACATATGAATTTTGAAGGGGACGCATTTTCAGTTTATAACAACATTTTGGGCAAGAAGTTATAAAATAATTAATATACACTTACAGTATTATTTTTTATATTTTTCTTTATAAGATAGATGAGAGCACATAACATTTCTATGTCATAGGCATAAATATTTGGAGCTGAATAAAGGAGTACATCAAGGCTGTCACCCTGCTTATTTAACTTATATGCAGAATACATCATGAGAAACTCTGGGTTGAAAGAAGCACAAGCTGGAATGAAGATTGCTGGAAGAAATATCAATAACCTCAGATATGCAGATGACACCACCTTTATGGCAGAAAGTGAAGAGGAACTAAAAAGCCTCTTGATGAAAGTGAAAGTGGAGAGTGAAAAAGTTGGCTTAAAGCTCAATATTCAGAAAACGAAGATCATGGCATCCAGTCCCATCACTTCATGGGAAATAGATGGGGAAACAGCAGAAACAGTGTCAAACTTCATTTTGGGGGGCTCCAAAATCACTGTAGATGGTGACTGCAGCCATGAAATTAAAAGATGCTTACTCCTTGGAAGGAAAGTTATGACCAACCTAGAAAGCATATTCAAAAGCAGAGAGATTATTTTGCTAACTAAGGTCCGTCTAGTCAAGGCTATGGTTTTTCCAATAATCATGTATGAATGTGAGAGTTGGACTGTGAAGAAAGCTGAGCAATGAAGAATTGATGCTTTTCAACTCTGGTGTTGGGGAAGACTCTTGAGAGTCCCTTGGACTGCAAGGAGATCCAACCAGTTCATTCTGAAGGAGATTAGTCCTGGGATTTCTTTGGAAGGAATGATGCTTAAGCTGGAACTCCAGTACTTTGGCTACCTGATGCAAAGTGCTGACTCATTTGATGTGAAGAGTTGACTCACTGGAAAAGACTCTGATCCTGGGAGGGATTGGAGGCAGGAGGAAAAGGGGACGACTGAGGATGAGATGGCTGAATGGCATCACTGACTCAATGGACGTGAGTTTGAGTGAACTCTGGGCATTGGTGATGGACAGGGAGACCTGACGTGCTGCAATTCATAGGGTTGCAAAGAGTCAGACATGACTGAACGACTGAACTGAACTGAAATGAAATGAAATGAAATGTCTGTAGAGTGAAAGAATGACTTAATGAGCAACTGAAATAAAGTTTGGGTCCCATAATACAGACTGAAGCTACAGGTGACATGATGTTGTTATAATAGATAAGTGATGTTGCTAACATCCATTGGGATCATAGAATATGCAAGATAATTCCAGAAAAAAAAAATCTACTTCTGCTTTGTGGACTACACTAAAGCCCTTGACTGTGTGGATCACAAGAAACCATGGAAAATTCTTCAAGAGATGGGAATACCAGAACACATTTCCTGTCACCTAAGAAACCTGTACATGAGTTGAGAACCACCAGTTAGAAACTTACATGGAACAACTGACTGACTAGAAATTGAGAAAGGAGTATGTCAATGCTGTATGTTGACATCATGTTTATTTAACCTCTATGCAGAGTATATCATTCAAAATGCCAGGCTAAATGTCTCACAAGCTGAAATCAATATTGCTGGGAGAAATAACAGCCTCAGATATGCAGATGATACACTTTAATGGCAGAAAGTGCAGCAGAACTAAAGAGCCTCTTGATGAAGGTAAAAGAGGTGAGTGAAACAGTTGGCTTAAAAGTCAATATTCAAAAAACTAAAACCATGCCATCAGGTCCTGTCACTCCATGGAAACAGAAGGGATAAAAATGGAAACAGACAGACATTATTTCCTTGGGCTCCAAAATCACTGCAGATAGTGACTGCAGCCATGAAGTTAACAGATGTTTGTTTCTTGGAAGAAAACCTATGACAAACCTAAATGGCATGTTACAAAGCAAAGACATCATTTTGCCGACAAATGTCCATCAGTTAAAGCTTTGGTTTTTCCAGTAGTCATGTATGGATGTGAGAGCTGGACTACAAAGAAGGCTGAGCATTGAAGACTTGATGCTTTCAAACTGTGGGTGCTAGAGAAGACTCTTGAGTGTCCCTTGGACAGCAAGAAGATCAAATCAGCCAATTCTAAAAAAAAATCAATTCTGAGTCCAAGACTTTTTGATTTAATTCAAAAGATCTGGTATAAATTAAGTAATAATATTTAATATCATCTTAAGATGTAATGCGTCTTCCCTGGTGGCTTGGATGGTAAAGCGTCTGCCTGCAATGCGAGAGACCTGGGTTCGATCCCTGGGTTGGGAAAATCTCCTGGAGAAGGAAATGACAATCTACTCCAGTACTCTTGCCTGGAGAATCCCACCGACAGAGGAGTCTGGTAGGCTATAGTCCATGGGGTTGCAAAGAGTCGGACACGACTGAACGACTTCACTTTAAGATGTGAGGCAGAAAGAGACAGTAAAATGGAAGACAGAACAAATTCAATAATGTCAGTGAGATTCTGATTTCACACTTAGAGTTCAGGCATTTTAATAGATTTTCCAATACAAAATGTAAATATATACTATTTTCAACTCAGACTGGAAGTACAGCTTTTGAGTTTGCTCCTGATGTTGTCTATTAGTTGCTTCTGGAATCTAAGGCATAGAATAGAAATATGCCCTTAGGACCTTTCTTGGCCTTTCAAAGGATCTACTCATCTCTAATGCTACCAGCTGCAGCTGTAAACTGCTTAAGCAAGGAAAAGCACACATATACACCACATGAAAATGTAACTTTTTCCACAAAAGTATTTTAATGTTAGCTATATGAATTTTACAAACATCTGCCAGTAAGATATTGAGCAAGCAGTTATAAGAAGTGACAGTCACAAAACTTAATGCTAAGTTTTACTTCCTCACTTACCCTGATTACACCTAATAACCAATAAGAACCTGTGAGTTTACTGATTTGGAGAGGCTCTAGGGTTGGAAGAGGCGGAGGCGTTATCAGTCACTGTGACTTTTTAAAATGAGAAATGTAGCTTTATTCTGGTGTCAGAATTTTTTTTATAAAATTTACTCGGCAGATGTTACCTTCTCCTGCCCTTCAATAAAAAAAATTATCATGTTTTGCATTATCATGTCCTGCCCCTATGTATTTCTGGCTTGTTCTTAGTATAGATTCTTGCAGGCATTTTAAGAACCCATATAGTCAACATCAAGTAAATACATTTCCAGTACCAGAAATGTACTATATGGAAAAAAATCACAATTATATACTTGAAATATTTTTCTTCTCCCCAGATCAGGTCTCTATATGAAAGAAAATTTCTTCCTGTTCCCACTGCTGTCTTCTCTTTATTTTTTTAATAAACTTTATTTTTGTAGAATATTTTTAGGTTCACGGAAAAAATGAAAGCAAAGTACAGAGCTTACCCACCTCCCTGCCTCTACACAAGCATAGCCTCACCAATTATCAATATCCTCCTCCAGAGGTGCCCTCTTGTTACAACTGATGAAGCTACTGATGAAGCTACATTGACACATTCTAATCACCGAAAGCCCATAGTTTACATAATAGTTTATCCTTATTATTATATTTCTATGGACTTAGACAACTGTGTAATGACATGCCGGGGTTCTCAGATGGCTCAGTGGTAAAGAATATGCTTGCCAATCTAGGAGACACAAGAATTGTGGCTTTGATCCCTGGGTTGGGAAGTTCCCCTGGAGTAGGAAATGGAAACCCACTCCGGTAATCTTGCCTGGAAAATTCCATGGACAGAGGAGTCTGGCGGGCTACAGTTTATGGGTTTACAGAAGAGTTGGACTCACTTGAGTGAGCACACACATACACACACACACACACACATACACACACACACATTATGATATGTACTCATCATCATAGTATTATACAGAATATTTCACTGCTCTAAAAATCCTCTATGTTCAATCTAGTCATCCCTCTACCTCCAGCCTCTGATAATCACTGATCCTTTTGTTGTTTATTGTCATAGTTTTGCATTTTACAGAATGTCATACAGTTGAATTCATATAGTATGTAGCCTTTCCAGATTGGCTTCTTTCACTTAGTAATATGCATTTAAATTTTCTTCATTTTTTTATAACTCGACAGGTCATTTCTTTTTAGCAATGAATAATATTCCATTATCTGGATGTACCATAAAAAATGTCATTCTTATCTTGATTCCATGAATTTCTGATTTAGTAAATTCTTCTGAGTCTCTAAAATATATATTTTAATAAGCATTTCAGGTGACTCACATATTTGAGAACCATAGAGAGGCACAAACAATAAAATACAATGAAATGGGGGTTAGTATTTCAGCAAGATAGTGAAATAAGACATTTTTCACATGTCTCCCCTCCACAACAATAACTTGGTATTTACATACTGAAAGAAATGCTTTTGTGGGTGATTTGGTGTTGTGAAACCCTTGCAAAGTCTGGGACTGAGGAGAGCTATTTTGAGAAAATAACTCCACACCTAGGTGGTTGACTTGTAACTATGACCTTCCATACAGACCGAGATATAGTTCCATATACCTCCTTGACTACAACACAGTCTGGCTGTGGTTTACCAGCAACTATGCAAAGGTAATGACCCAGAGGAAACATGCCCACCCATGTATCAGGCAATAGGCACACAAACTTCAGTCCTGCCTACAGAGCCTGAAGTCTATAACCCATGAACACCTTTTAGCCCTTCTTACTAAAACTTAGGAGCCCTTGAATAACACTGATGTGTTCAATAACCTGTATGCAACAAAGCCTCTCTGGAAATCAGGAATCCAGTGGAGAAGTTACAGCATACTTCTGGAGGAAAAAAAAATCCAAGATTAGATGAATTGAATAGGGAAACATCAGTGACTTCACATTGCTCCCTGCCTAAGAGGGGACAGGTGAATGTCAAGAAAAACCTTCTTGACTTGTGATTTCTTTCATGGGGAAAAGTAAGAGCATGCAAGTAGCCATCTGATCTGCTGAGCTTTCTTGGATGCTGCTAAAGAGTCTCACTTTTATCTTGTCCCATACAAAATACTGAGGTGTGCTAAATAACTAGGGGTAAGACTATCTGGGAGAGCAGCAGATAAAAGTCTTGTAGGGTAGTAAGGGGATATGAATTCAACTAACTGCACTTCAGACTCTATTAAGAAGTCTGGCCATGAGCTGCTGGGAATATCTCATCTTTGGATACCCACAATATTCCCTTGGGTATCACTGGTGCTCCTATCACCTCACTCACACACACACCCTGTATCTGGCTCCTTGTGCATACTCTTGATAGTGGTAAGAGTAAGACACTGCAGATAGCTAGTGAGTACCTACAGAAAGTCAGCCAAATTATATGGGCCTGGGTCCAGTACCTCCCTCAGGAAAGCAAAAAGGGAGGCTGCCAATAATCAAGACAAGGCATGCAAACATAAGAATTCTGCTATAAGAGGAAGCAAGATGTGTGAAGTAGGTGTGTCTTTATCTTTTTAGAGAAAATCTGATAAAGCCTTAGAGTCCTTAGGGGATTGATAGAAAATATTTCTTTCCCAAGTTCAGTTCAGTTCAGTTCAGTTGCTCAGTCGTGTCTAACTCTTTGCAACCCCATGAACTGCAGCACTCCAGGCCTCTCTGTCTATCACCAACTCCCGAAGTT
>SJYC01041178.1:0-24153 GCA_006408675.1 Madoqua kirkii
CCTTGGACTGCAAGGAGTTCCAGCCAGTCCATTCTGAAGGAGATCAGCCCTGGGATTTCTTTGGAGGGAATGATGCTGAAGCTGAAACTCCAGTACTTTGGCCACCTCATGCGAAGAGCTGACTCATTGGAGAAGACTCTGATGCTGGGAGGGATTGAGGGCAGGAGGAGAAGGGGACGACCGAGGATGAGATGGCTGGATGGCATCACTGACTCGATGAAGGTGAGTCTGAGTGAACTCTGGGAGTTGGTGATGGACAGGGAGGCCTGGCGTGCTGCGATTCATGGGATTACAAAGAGTTAGACATGACTGAGCGACTGAACTGAACTGAATTGACCTGAGGGTAACTGTGTCTAGAAACTACAGCATTATTTAGTGATTCAGACTAGTTCTTTACTATTAATAAATTACCATTCTTTTAATCCCAGAATTTAGAAGCAAGTCTTGAACCCTATTCTCCTAAAAGGAAAAAGAAGTACTTAACTCTGATTGAATCAGACAGTTTGCACAAAATCATGGGAAATGTGCATTCTAAAGAGGCAGATAATTGTACAGGCATGTTGCATAGAATACGTAAGTGGACCCTGGAGGTCAAAAAGTAGAAGCAAACCAATTAAGCTAAGTATCCACTAAATTGTTTTTCATTGTCTAATTGAAAAGTGATCACGGAAATCAGAAAGGTTTAAATTGAAAGTGCTTTTAGTTTAAATCTGACCTTAAGCCAATGTTATTTAAACATGGGAAGTAATGTATTCTGGAAGGAACTTTTCTAGAAATTCAAAATCCCACTTGAGTATGTATTTGAATCATTTCTGAGTTTCTTTGACTGCAGTTTTCCAGCCTTTAGTTACTGAAAAGAACATACTTATTTACATCAAATGTGAATATTACAAATTTATTTGGAAATCTTAACTGAATCACTATATGTTTCTCATGAAATATATTCATCCATTCATTCACTGCTTTTGCTGAATAATTTAGATCATTTAAGCAAAACATGAAGCATTGGCCTAAATAAATTTATCTATTCATGCATTGCTTTTGTTGAATAATTTAGAACATTTAAAGAAAATTGAGTATCTGTGTAAATCACTCAGGACTAATCGTCTCCACAGCTGAAAGATATCACTAGCAATCAATGCCACTTGTGACTTCACAGTCTTGATGAAACTTGATTCTTATGTTGATCCTGTACAAAAATTTTAGAGTTTACACATTGCTAAAATCAGATAGGGAGAGAAATTGTTCTTTCAAGCACCTATTCAGGGGACCAAACTCATGTTTGCCCTTCCACCAACCATCATTTTCAGGTACCAAAACAGCCCTTAAAATACAGACAGAGAAGAGCAAGTGGCACCATGCATGGCTTCATCAAAAGCAGCATGTGTTCAAACTCAGCTTCTCCCCAGGCCTTAATGCATTCCCTTTATGAGGCTACAACTTTCCAGTTGGCTTTACAAGAGTATTCTTTCTTTGGATAAATGCAGTAGGGCAGAGAAGAGTAGTTTCTGCTGCTCCAGTTCTTTCAGGCTTTAATTCTTTACAAGCTCAAGACCGGGCCAGAGGATGTTGGATTGTGAAGTGTCTGGCTGCAGAAAGAAGAGAGCCTCCTAGGCCCTAAGCAATGAACCTTCCATCACATATACACACTCTACACAGATTGTGCTCTCTCAGTGTTTCTGGAATAATTCCATGAGGCCCTATTAAGAGTTTGCTTAATCAGAGAAAATATCAAAGCGTTTAATTGTTTGCAATTCTTCTGAAGTTGCAGAAACCAACAGCCAATTAGTACTCAAACTCCTTTTTTCAGATGGAAAATTAATCTCTTTCTAATAGAAACTTTTCCTACTCATTTTTTTTTCTTGGAAACACATTTTGTCCCAAATCACACTTAGAATACAATGAAACAGAACATGAAATGCTATTTTTCTGCAAGCTATCATCCTTTCTGGTTCATTTTCAAGATCTTTGATATTTACATATGACCTTTCCATTTGTATTAACAGTTTATTGGATTTTTGCATTCCAGCCAGCAGAAGAGAAAGGTAATTTACAGAAAGATTTGACAGTTATATACACAGCTATAAACTCCAGTCCATTAACTTATTTCTCATGTAACCTTTAGACAATTCTACCAAAACATCCATATAAGCATATGCCTTTTTCCTTTATGTTAAGAAGCTCTCATTACAGAGCCCTATTTATAGAATGTCAAATGAAAGGAAAACCATTCTATCATGTCTCTTTATGGTTTACAGATGTTCACAGCTCAACAAAAAGTCAAAGATATTTTTGTGTTGTTTAGGGTCTATTAGATGCAAATGGTTATATGTGTGACATCTTCCATTACTTGACTGTAGTTATGTATTTGATAAGCAGTATATTGTTTCAATTATCTACTTTAAACAGCAGCTTAGAATATTATCATGTAATTTGTTGCATTGTCTAAAGCAATACATAATGTTGTTTCTATACAAAGTATGTGAAAGTTGCTCTGTCGTGTCTGACTCTTTCTGACCTCATGGACTCTACAGTCCATGGAATTCTCCAGGCCAGAATACTGGAGTGAATAGTCTTTCCCTTCTCCAGGCATCTTCCCAATCCAGGGATTGAACCCAGTTCTCTCACATTGCAGACAGATTCTTTACCAGTGAGCCACATGAGAAGCCCAAGAATAATGGAGTGGGTAGCCTATCCCTTCTCCAGCGGATAGTCCCAACCCTGGAATTGAACAAGGGTCTCCTGTACTGCAGGTGGATTTTTTACCAACTGAACTATCAGGGAAGCTCAAAGTATAAGAAAACAAAATATAGGAAAATGATTTATGTTAATATTAATATTTGGCTTTAAATTTTGCTGATTATTTTTTTAATGCAATCTTATTGGTAGTTTCCTGAAAACTTGAAATTGATAGATTTCTATATAAATATAAAGACAGAACTGAATTATAGAAAAGTGGAAATATTGAATATTATTTGTTTTTTGCACAAAACAGATATGTTTCTAATTAAATATTAATATTTAAATACATGGCATAGCAATCTAAATGGATTTTTATAACATTATGCCCAGAGTCATTCCTTTGTGATAAAAACCACCAAAGAGAAGCTGTAAGTTTTTTCTTTTAAAGAAAGTATAACAGAAGAAAATGTCCTTTTACATGAATGCTGTTTCATCATTTACAAAATACCACAATTTGGAATGCTTTCTCCAACACAATTGAAAACCAAATAATATATATTCATTTCATCTTTACTGTACAAAAAAAAGAAAAGAAATCATAGAAATCATGAAAATATATGAAATTAAGAAATGGAATAGTCAAAATGTACTAAAAATCTCATTCTGCCTGCTTACTATTTGTAGGCAGAGAAAAGGGAATGTGTGAACTATAATGATGTACCTTGGAAATTAATAAGAGGTACAGTTAGGGCCAATTGAGTATTGCAAGCACAATACTAGGAATGTGAACACTGATGACTTATTAATAATTATACTTTGATGGATTTCTATCAGGTCCATAAAGTGGGTATGAAATGAATAAGATAAATTATTTCCCAGAAAATGTGTTTAACTCAAGACTTTCTGGAATTCTTAAAAGAATCCTATTTACATTATTTATTTGTACTTTATAATATAGAGTAACAGAAGGAAGAGTATGTTAGACTAGCATATGCCCATGTTATATATTAAACAATAGTGCCAGCTGATCTTAGGAAACAGACATGAGAGACTAATTTACTCAACAGTGGTTTTTCACTGTGCTTTATCTCTTTTATTTCTGCTTGGCCTCTTAAGGAAATGGAAAAGTTCTGTAGTGCCATCTGGTGTGAATTAAGCGAACAACCTCTTTCAAGCAGCATGCACTAGAATATTCCTTCCAGAAGAAAGCTCAGATTACTATATAAGGTAACCCTTCAAAGATGAAAAGCTCTTGACCAATCTGATTATAACATCTATGTTTACGCTCTCTTTTACCTTATTATTTTTCTCTAGGGATCCTGAGCTAGAATTATTACTATATTATTAGTTTATATTTAAGCATTGAAATGTATTTGTGTATATATATGTGTATATGTATACATGTGTGTGTGTATATATATATATATATATATATAGGCAAAATATCAAATTTCTTATTGGGACATTACCAAGCTTTCTTCATATTTCCATTTAAACTGTCATTACTACTATGCTAATTTGCAAATACAAAATTGATAGCAGTGGCCTCAGATTTTTTTTGCAAAGTTTGGCATTATGTGTGTATGTGTGTGAGCATATGCCTATCTGAAATGCAAACATCAGGTGCAGAATTTCACAAATGCCACAAAGCTACAGATACTGTGTTTTCTCCATCAAACATCTCTTTTTCACATAATCATACAATTTTGACACATATATAATCTATAAGAATCTACTTCCATGATTTCTATTGATAATTTGGTAAAAAAAAAAAAAAAAAGAAGTTTGCCTCTAAATAGATGCATGCTATCCTGAAGCTTTACTCATTTTTATTTTGTGTATCATGCAAGAGTTTTTGTCTTTTACTTGTCACTTGTTTTCTCATTATCTTCTTAGTTATTTGAAACGAATACTTTCTCTTTTATATCTTCTGTTACTTCCTTATACTGCATACACTAATGTTCCAAATTACAGACTGAGTATGGACCAGGCAAGCTGGAAATTGCTTGTAAGGCTAAAATTCTGATATTTTATTTTATTTTGATAACATTAAAAAACAAAAAACAAGCTCCTTAAAGTCCTATAGGACAGAAACTGACAAAATTACAGTTCCTAATATTAAAATATTTACAACAAAACACTATTTTCATTTAGATATCATACAGTTAAATATTTTTGTGTGCAAACTATCTAAATTTCTATTATCGTGCAATAATCTCTATCTACAGTACACAATTGCTACATGTGTTACACATAAAAGACAGTTTTCAGATAAGTCAACATGGGGAAAAAGGTTGCTTTTAAAAGGCTCAATATGTCTTCAAAATTAACCAGTCTCTCTGGAAAGGCTTCTGTCCAGTCACTCTTCAAAAATGGACTGAACACTGACAGTAGCATTAATCACCATTTACACCTTTCTCTAAGAAACCACAAGGGCCCATTTGAACATTGTTTAGGTAAATTCTAACTGAGGCAGGAAGAGAACTCTCACATCTGGTTCCTTTATTAGTATTGTATAAAACCTGATTACTGAAAAGCTAAATAAACCAACAATAATTGACTGAAACAAAGGGATAGAGAAAAGGTATAAACTTGGTTTGTTTTCTTTCTCACATCTTCACATACTAATTATGCAAACCAATTTGTAAACACTAAACTATAATCAATACCCCCAAATGAACAACATACAATTATTTGTAATGCATATTCAAAGAACTCAAAATGTCAGTAAGACCAAATTATATGAGTTACAGAGAACTACCCTAAAATACTCAATTCTAAATTATATCTTGAATAAGATTTGAATTGGGAGACATTACAAAACTGCTCATTCAACCTAGTTAGGAATGGGACACAGTTAAAGCTATGTCCTGTAGATGGGTGCACAATAAGAATATTTGAGAAATCTGAGGAGCATTGCTTAATCATAGCACAAGGTTAATTTCTGGAGAAAAATAAATGTGCTCATATGGTTTTGTTATTGTATCAGTGAGGTGACAGGGAAAGAGGAGTGACACATTCTTCATATGTGAAAGATCTTCTCTTGTGCGTTTTCAGTAAGGGGGCAACATTGGTTGAAAATACTGTCACAAAGAAATACTGCTAAGAAACTTTTTAAAATTATGAATCACTGCAAACCACAGTATTTCTGTAGGTATGTGTTGCAAAGGCACTCACACTACATTGAACAGCATTGGAAGAAGTACTTAAGAGAATACTTGTCACAGACCTGTGGTAGGAGGAAGCTGAATGTTGCTTGTTAGAGCTAGAGCTATAGTCAATGGCATCCAAAAATGAATTTATGAGGGCTAACAGATCACAGATAATGGCCAGAAGTTTTTCAATAGGTTCACATATTAAGAGTAATCTCTGTTAACAAGTAGAGTCCTAAAGATCTTACCACAGGGCCAAGTCAGAACCAATCTTAGAAAACCAAGTCATGGAATAATTATTTGAGGATGTTATTGCACTCATCAATTAATATTCATATTCATACTAATTTATGAGCAACAGTATATGCAAGTTGTAAGTTCTTGCCAAAAATGCTGCTCTGGAAAATAATATATATTCTAGTGTATAAGTGATTGGCAATGTATTTCTCTGCTGAAATTAGGTATAAAATAATTATTTCTTAGCTTGTGATAATGTTTATTTTTACCCAAGTATTTTTTTTTATAAGTGAATAAAAATGGCAGATAGAAGTTGCTGGTTCAAGAAAAGGCTCCCATGCATTTATATTTTGATACTAAGACTTAAGAATATATGCTAATATAGAAGGATATATAATAATTCACTTTAATGCACAGCATACTATAAAACTTTGTCTCCATACATAGAAAGTACTGAATAATGAGGAAACAAAACTGGTGATGGATTTAGCTGTATATTTATCATTGTGTTAGTGAAATGAATGTGTGCAACCTTGTTAGCAATAAGGACTTTTTCTGATATGAAAGATACTCATGATGCAGTACAAATTACATGCATACGTATATTTAAAAAAACAAAATCCAGTTCTTTATCTTACTCAATAGATAAAATATTCAATACTTGTCCTTAAGGGAAATGTAATTCAAATATTTCCATGACAAAGTACTATGCTTCTCTGCAGTTCCTTTCTGATTGGGAATATAAAGGTGACAAGTGGCGACTCGAATCCTAGAGAGGGTCGTGCTGTATGTTTAGAATGATGGTGAGGAACTGAAAATATTCTAAATCAGCTTGGAATGTTAAAGCAGCAGAATTCACTTCAAATGCCCATTATACAAAGAATATAACCTGAAATGACAGCATCCTATAGAGGCTGGAAAAATTTAAACTTTTCATCACTCTCCTCTGGTTACCCTTTCTGAAATAATTCAAACCAGAGTTAGCCATCCAAGCAATCATTTACATTCTTGGACTCACTCAGTGAATGCTCATGTATAATCAACCTAATTCCTAAGAATATTTTAAAGGTATAATGATACTGAATATTTTAAACCAGATCATAATACTGAACTGTGTTGCAATGTTATAGCACCTTTCAAATTAGATTCATGGGTCACTAAAATTCATTATTTAAAGATTAGCAGTCTCTGTCATAGATCAGCATTTTATAAATGAGGATATGCTATCAATCTAGACAAAGAAACTTATTTTAAATTACAGATCATTGCAAACCAAGAAGGAAGGAGCATTGGTGCTTTTAGAAATTATATCTGTCCTTCAGAATGTGTTTGTTATGATGGATTACCTATAAAGCTTCTTTTATTCCCCAAGTAGTGATTTCAAAACATTTACAGATTTCACTAGCAGTTCCACATGTCGTCCTCAATGTGGTCAACCAGACTTTGCTTCGTCCCTCTCAAGTCTCATTTTACGCTCTTTCTGTATTTCTCACAGCTTTAGCTATTGTCAGATGTCCTTTCTCTACTGTTTGCTTTTATTTCAGGTGGTGTGCTGAGGCAGAAAGAGGTTTAGAGCAGAGCAACTTGCTTGATTAAAAAACAGCTGAACAGGTGTTTTCTTTCATGAAACAGAGCCTATAGGGATTTTCACTGGTACTCAAGACCCCAGCGGATCCATTTAAACAGTGGATATTCCATAGAGCTCACTCCACACCAGTTAAGAATCCAGGAAAATGAAGTCACATGTTGAGGTTTGTATAACATTCCATCTCCCTGCCTGATGCTGGAAGACTTGGGACAGTTGCAGAAGTTAGATAAATGGAATGTAAAATATTACTTTTTTATTAATGAAGTTTTCTGATGAATGCAGACTTGGCATTAGCCAAGGGCACTTGCTAATACTTCACCAAGAAATATGGCAAATTCAGCTACCCTACATAGATAAAGGCAAATGGTCAGGTTTAAGGCTATCCAAAAGAACAGAGCTTGTACTAGCTAAGCCTAACAAGCGTCAAGTAATGTTTGGAATTCATGTTTCTTCTAGGAGGTGAAAAGTGTGTTAGTTGGTCAGTTGTGTCTGACTCCTGTGACCCCATGGACTATAGCCTGTCAAGCTGCTTTGTTTATGGAATTTTCTAGGCAAGAATACTGGAGTGAGGTAGCCATTCCTTTCTCCAGGGAATCTTCCTGTTCCAGGAATCAAACTGGGGTCTCCTGCATTGCAGGCCAATTTGTTATTATCTGAGCCACTAGGGAAGTCTAACCCTGTAAGATGTGTAGGAGTTTTGAATCACACATGTCTTGTCTTGTCCTTTACTTTTCATTTCAATCCCTTCAAGGTGGGGCAAAGGGGAGGACTGAGTAAGGAGACAGAGTGTTAACTGCAGGGATCATTTCTTCATGTAGACATGAAGGAACTAAGTTTCAAATCACAATAGATATATCTTTTCTGGGCGAGTCAGTAAGCAGGATACATGTTAAATCACACCTTTGTCTCAGCTTAATTATCTTTTGGGGGCTTCCCTGATAGCTCAGTTGGTAAAGAATCTGTCTGCAATGCAGGAGACCCGGGTTCAATTCCTAGGTCAGGAGCATCTCCTGGAGAAGGGATAAGCTACCCATTCCAGTATTCTTGGGCTTTTCTTGTGGCTCAGCTGGTAAAGAATTCAGCTGCAATGGGGGAGACCTAGGTTCGATCCCTGGGTTTGGATCCCTGGAGAAGGGAAAATATTCTGGCCTGGAGAATTCCATGGACTGTATAGTCTGTGGGGTCACAAAGAGTCAGACAGGACTGAGTGACTTTCACTTTCATTATCTTTTTGGTTTTATTAGTTAACACTTAATTAGGAAGGGTTTAGTGAACTTTCTGCATATTCACTTGAAGTGAACATCTTTACATGAGTATTTGAAATGGAACATCTTGAGTTGGAATACTCATTCCAACTTGAAATCCTTATGCTTGCTCAGCATAACCATCATTTGTGGAAATAACAATATATGGCCAGTACATTCCTTACTACCTTTCACTCCACTTGGACTATTTGGCCAAATTCAGATCCCAGGTTTAATGCTTTTGTATTGCTTCTTTTAAATGTTTATTTTCCAGCTTCAAACGCCATGATCCTGAGTTAAATAGTTTATCCCACCCTTCCTCCCTCCTTCCCTCTCCCTCCTTCCTTCATGTCTCCCAACTTCCCTCACTCCCTTCTTTCATTCCTTCTTTCCTTCCACCTCTCCCTCCCTCTTTTCTTCATTCCTTTCTTTCTTCTTCTCACACTTTTCTCTATATTTAAATTTTAAAGCTTTTGATAACATTCTCCTTATGTCTTTAATGTAAAAAAATATTGAATTACACAGCAACTCTAGTCTTCCCTCCCCTTCCTCAAAGTGCATCTTGTATTTCCCAAAGCTATCAGCTTCAAAGTAATCCTGCAAATTGTAAGAAATGAGAGTTAAAAATTATTTTAGAGATTGTATAGTCTGATACTTTATTTTACAAATGTGAAATTGAGGCACAAAGGATGAAATGGCTTTGCTAGACCAAGGAACTAGAATATGCTAGCAGGACATTTTTCTTTTAATTCTAGATGTATTATAAACACTTTTTGTTACTAAGATAGCCTTTTCCACATCATGTTAAATGATACTTTCTATCAGAAACTCTTCACAAACATTAAAACGAACTCTGAATTTACTCACTGCTTAAATATCAATTCAAACCATTTTCAGGTCTGCTAAAATATAATTTTAATGCTTATATACAAATACTTCTCTTTATGTGGACTGCCAAACCACACTTCAAAGATGAACAATTCTTAGTTTCAGCAGCCAGTTGTGCTGCTCTAAATCCCATGTCTTTCTGTATGAATTAAATGGGATTCCGCATGAATTTTCTTTTCTTTTGCAGCACTGTAGTCCCTAAATTAAAGCCTTATATTAAACTACATGTTCACTTGCCAGGAAGCCTTAATCTATACAAAGTTCTGGCATTTTCCTTCCATTGTTATTTTCCTGGAGAAGTGAGGTGGATGAGTGGCTTCTAAAAACACCACTAACCATTGGTTAATTGACTCATCTGAATTGTGTCACCTACATGGCTTTATATATCATAATATGTCACATTATTAGGCTGATAACAACATGGCCAATATCATCAGTGTTCCCATTGTTATACACAAGCAATGTTTATTGGACATATAGAATTATATTCTTAAATACAATTCTACTTAGGAAACAGCTTTTCTAAGTGCAAAAGTATAAAATTTAAACCACCAAAACTGTCAATAGTTAGTGCCCAGCAGTTCCTGTTTCACACTTTCCTATCTTCCTCTCTGTAGGCACAATACTCTATAAATGACTTATCCTGCTATCTGGAATTAGCACCAGGTGATACATAAGAACTGTAAGATATAACTTTGGCCCACAAGGTGCTTATAGTCCTATCAGGTATCAAAATGAATACTTGATAAATAAAAACAAATAATCTTAACACCAGTCTAGCTAGTTACTACTCAATTCTCTGTTTCCATTCACAAAAAAAAAAAAAAAAAGAAAGAAAGAAAGAAAAAGGAAAAAAAAACCTCTGTAAAGTAGTCAAAAACTCAGTTGTCTCTGATTTCCATTCTCCAATTGTTTCCTGAGACTCTCATTGATATTTTTTTCTCAACCATTCCACAAACAATGCTCTTGCCAAGTTCGTTAATGTCACTCATGTTACTGAGTTCAACGGTCAACTCTGAGTTCTTCAAATCTTTATCAGTAGTGTCTGACTCAGCAGGTTGATTGCTCCTCTACCCTAGAAACACATTTTTCAGCTGGCTCCCAAAACAATGCTTTCCTTGTTTCCACTTCCATCATTGGTCCCTCTCAGTATCTTTCCTTCTTATCTACCTGACCATTTATTATTGGAATATCTCAAAGCTCAGTCTTAGTACCTCTTCTGTAGTTTCACTTACTTTATTCCTGAATTAATTAAGTCACATAGCTTTAAATACTGTGGCTTCCCTAATGGTTCAGACAGTAAAGAATCTGCATGCAGTGCAGAAGATCCAGGTTTGATCTCTGGATTGGGAAGATCTCCTGGAGAAAGGAATGCCTACCTACACTAGTATTCTTGCCTGGAGAATTCCATGGACAGAGAAGCCTATCTATACACTAAGGTTGATGGTTCCCATATTTATATTTCCCACATAGACTTCTGTTTACATTTCAGACTCAAATGTTCAACACATTTATTCAACAAATATTTTTCTTTACTTGAAATCGCTAACAAGCCTCCCACATTAATATGTCTAAAATCAAACACTCGGTTACACTCCCTTCCTCTCCAGAATGAGCCCCTCCCATGATCTGCTTGAACTCAGTGGCAACTCTGGTATATCTGAAGACATAAACTAGAAATTATCAGTGGCTCTCTTCTTTCTTTTATACTATATATGCAAGAAGGCAGCAAAACCTGTGGTCTGTACCTTCAAAATCTATCTAGAACCAAATCATTTCACACGACAATCTGAGTAAAAAATGCCATCACTTCTCACTACCTGTTTCACTGAAAATGAAGTTCAGAGTTTTAACAATGACGAGATCTTATACAATCTGAAGCTCTCTTACATTTCCAATTTTGCTTATTATCATTCTTTGCTTTGCTTACTCTGGCACAGTCCCATTTCACAAAAAAGCCCACATTCAGAAGAGGACATCTGACTTGGAGTTTAATGCTTTACAGCCACACTTTGAAAATGTTAATTATTTTATCATTGAATATGTGTTTTGTAAATAAAGTCCAATAAAGATAGGATGCATATGTCATAGACTTGGGAATCTTGGCTCATGTTAAATCCTTTCTCTTGCCTCCTCCCTGTTGATAAGGAAGAGACTCTCAAGCACCCACTCCCCTGTCCCCAGCCACAAAATGCTGCTACCTTCTACCCCCAGTAGAAGCTTAGACATGGATCTGAGGCAAATCAGGATACAAAGGCAAGAGACTGAGCTTGTGAGGGTCTGCACTTGTATAGCAAATATTCTGTGCCTTTGCAAATAAAATCCATGGCAAGTTGAGATACATCATGGGAACAAAGGAATAGCTACTTGATACTTCTTAATCCCTGATGGCAGAAAGTGAAGAGGAACTAAAGAGCCACTTGATGAAAGTAAAAGAGGAGAGTGAAAAAATTGGTTAAAACTCAACATTCAGAAAATGAAGATCATGGCATCTGGTCCCATCACTTCATGGGAAATAGATGGGGAAACAGTGGAAAGAGTGTCAGACTTTATTCTGGGGGGCTTCAAAATCACTGCAGATGGTGATTGCAGCCATGAAATTCAAAGACACTTACTCTTTGGAAGAAAAGTTATGAGCAGCCTAGATAGCATATTCAAAAGCAGAGACATTATTTTGCCAACTAAGGTCTGTCTAGTCAAGGCTATGGTTTTTCCAGTAGTCATGTATGGATGTGAGAGTAGGACTGTGAAGAAGGCTGAGCACCAAAGAATTGATGCTTTTGAACTGTGATGCTGGAGAAGACTCTTGAGAGTCCCTTGGACTGCAAGGAGATCCAATCAGTACATTCTGAAGGACATCAACCCTGGGATTTCTTTGGAAGGAATGATGCTAAAGCTGAAACTCCAGTACTTTGGCCACCTCATGTGAAGAGTTGACTCATTGGAAAAAGACTTTGATCCTGGGAGGGATTAGTGGAAGGAGAAGAAGGGGACAAAAGAGGATGAGATGGTTGGATGGCATCACAGATTCGATGGACGTGAGTCTAAGTGAACTCTGGGAGTTGGTGATGGACAGGGAGGCCTGGTATGCTGTGATTCATGGGGTCGCAAAGAGACGGCCATGACTGAGTGACTGAACTAAACTGAACTGAACTTCTTAAACAAGAAGACTTCACTTTCATTTTACATGGCTCCTCACACATTATGTAGCCAGCTCTACTTATGACACTGTATCCCTATAGATCTATAAAGGTAACTCACTCACATTCTTTAATTCTTTGATCAAGAATGGCTTTCATATTGAATTCCTGGATGACCACTCATATGAGAATCAAAACCCCTTCCAAACACACACTTTAATTTCCAGGAACTCATCTATTCATTTAATTTTTCTCAAGGGCATTTGTTCTCATCTAGCACATCTAGTTTATGTATTTATTTTTTCTCACGTTCTATTTATTTTTATTTCTCATTTTTATTTATTTTTTCTCATGTTTCCTTTCACTTATAATAGCCTTATGAATTAAGGGTTTAGTCAGCCTATTAGTTTGAAAATAATCACATGTTAATGGAATTTCTCTACCATGTGTAAAGCATAGAGAAACCTCTATTAAATCTAGTTGAGAGACCAGAAGGGGTAGCTCTCACACTCTGAGACAATAACAGAGCCTAATAGTAAAAAGAAAGACTGCTCTTTTTTTTTCCCCCCCTGGGAAGGACTCAGCTTATGAAAATCTTTGATCTCTTTGTTTACTGCAGCTCTCCCAACTTCCTTTTCCCTTGAGGAAAAGTTTCCCCTCTAGTACAGGAACATGCACGTGGCTTGCTCCCATGGCTGCAGATGCTGAGTTGCAATTCTCCGCTGATCCTAAATAAGCCAATCTTTGCTAGACAAATATCTAGCTATCTATTTGTTGTAAGTCAACATTTTGGTGGCCCATATGGGGACCACAGAAGACTCCTGATGGCTCTAGGCTGGTGAGCAAACAGGTTCTCTATCCACAAATGAACCCACTGTGGCTCATTGTCTATGGGAGTCCCTGGTGGCTCAGCTGGGAAAGAATCTGCCTGCAATGTGGAAGACCCAGGTTCAATCCCTGGGTGGGGTAGATCACTCAGAGAAGGAAATGACCACCCACTCCAGTATTTTTGCCTAGGAAATCCCATGGACAGAGGAGCCTGGTGGGCTATAGTCCATGGGGCAACTTCCTTTTGTTAACTGTTCCTCACATAACTCTTTCACATTACAATAACCTTTATCCAGCCACTTTTCTCTCCTCTGTCAACAATAATGTCCTTCACAGCTTCTTAACACTGACCAAACACCTCCTGACTCCTCATGACAACCTATAAGAAATTCTACTGGGCATCTCTGATTTGTCATGGTTCACTGATGATTCTTATTTAAAAGATAACAATGGCAAATATTTTGCTCAATATGCTATTACAACTTCTTTTCATGTTGTTGAGGCAACATCTTTACCTATAGCTACTTTGGCCTAGACTGGAATATACACTCTTACATGTGCTTTCACTTTAGCCAAGGACAATATTCCCAATATCACACTGATCATGGATATGCTTTCAGAGTAGCTCATGATTTTGACATGATGTGTTGTGAAAGCAATGTGGTTTCTTTATTTCCAGTGTAAACAGAATTTAAAATGGTCTCTATGTTTAGGAATTACTGACCCCAATATTTGTACCTGTTACTTTAGCTCTTATTACAATTACAGGGCATTCTAAATTTGACTCTCTGTATGCTAAGGGAAATCACCTTGTTAATATTGCTGTAAGAAATGCTGCCCTTCATGGTCCAAAGGGATATTTCCCCAAACAATGAAAATGAAAACACAGCCAAGAGAGGTCCAAATATTGAACCTCAGAAAATGAGGGGGGAAAATAGATTAGAAATTCAACAGCTATTGTTTGATAAAAAGAGAAATCTCTAGTTTTGACTATCTAACTACCTGGTACTACCAGAAATTTTTAAAGTCCCACTCTTCACCACTACACATACATTAAGTCATTGGTCTGCTAACAAAATGAGAGTCTTCATGAATCACTGTTGGTGGGGAAACATTAACAAAGCCATAGAAAGAGCCTTCTCACTTGTTCCACTTGTCCAAATACAAACACGGAAGCCTGTTTATACTGATTTTAGATATTTTAAATTGCCTTATGAACCGTTTAATTTCCACAAATGGTTTTCATACAGCTCCTTCTATCTAATGGATATAAATACCTTTTAAACATGGTCTGTGTGTTTTCACTCTCTAAAATCTTCCCTTGCAGAAAAGCTACTGATTCTTCAGTGGCTAAAGTTGTGCTGGAAAAGATTATCCATACCTAGAAAACTTCTCTTGAACTTTATAGTGATCAAGCAATGCTGTTTTATAACACTTTCACAGTACTAATCACTTTCAATCCTCTGGTTTAACTGAACAAATTAATGACATTAAAAAAAATCGAAAGTGAAGGTCACTCAGTCATGTCCTACTCTTTACAGCTCCATGGACTGCAGCCTGCCAGGCTCTTCTGTCCAGGGAACTTTCCAGGCAAGAATACTGGAGTGGGTTGCCATTCTGTTCTCCAGGGGATCTTCCTGATATAGGGATTGAACCCATGTCTCCTGCACTGCAGGCAGATTCTTTACCATCTGAGTCACCAAGGAAGCCAAATAATGGCATTATTAAGACTCAATTGGTAAAATGTGTAGAAGCCCCCAAACACTGTGGATAAAAGCAGCATTGGCATTTGTCCTTCTAAATCTCAGACACATCTGTCTTATAACTCATTAACTTTCATCATTTGAGATGGTAACAGGATGTTTAATGCACTTGATTCTTGTTTCTTTTTACACACAACTGATAAAAGGAGAAAGGAGAGATTCTCTAATATTGCAAAGGTCTAATTGTGTCTATTAAAAATAACCATGTTATTTTTAACAATCTTTTCACAGTGCACCCTTGGGAGATGATGATATTGACTGTCACATTTTGCAGTCTGGAAAGTTTGTCTATTGGAAAAGACACCTCCAGAAGAACACTCTTCAACCTTGCTGGAAAGGGTCCTATCAAGTTTTGCTAACCAACCCATGTGGCTGGAAATACTACTAACCAAACTCCAAGAAAATGACTCTTGGATTCTGTAATTCACCTAAAAAAGCTCCAAACCTTTACTGGACCTGCACATCATCAGGAGAGCTGAAAGTAAAGATTTTCTAGCATCGTACTAGACAGCATCTGATGAGATAGGTTTCCCGATATATCTGAGCCAGTTCTATTAGAAGTTTCTTGCCAAACCTTTGATGATAACATAAGACTTCAGATGATCTCCAGTGTCTCTGATACTGATAATGTATGGACTTTCATTAAAAAGTAATACCTAAGAGTTCTCCCCCCACAACGCCCAGTCCTCTTTGTTGCTCAAATGTGACCTTAATAAGTTTTCAATATGTGTATTTTCCCTCTGACATTATACACTATACACAGAAAATATCTTTACTGACTTTGAGGAACAAAAAACTGCTAAAAGTATTAAATGTGACTCCAGATCAGCAGTGCTTTCAGAGAAAGATCAAGATCAAAACAGGGAAATGTAAGAAAATGAATTAACAGAAACAAACTAACTAGAGTTGGGACTCAGGGAGCTCTCATGCCCTCTAATAACAACAAAACACAACAGGAAGCAGAAAGCCTCCACTCAAAGACTCAGCCAATGAAAATACAGGGACTTTTTTTTTTAATGTAGCCCTCCCAACTTCCTTTTCCCTCTATAAAAATGTTCTTTTTTGTTGTTGTTGTTGGGTATAAGAAGCTGTATGTGGTTCACCATGCTTACAGACCTGGAATTGCAATTTTCTGAAGATCCTTAATAAACCTATCTTTGCTGTAAAAAATGTCTTGCAGTCTGTTTCAGTCAATACATATTTTTATAGGGCAGCTTGATACTAAAAGTCATTTTGTGTTTAACTTATAAAAATACCATCGATTGTGAAGGAAAAGACCCCAAGAAAAAACTTTATGTCTACTTACTCACTATGTGTGTTTGTGCTTATTCAATCAGTCAGAAACTGACATTCATTTAAAACTGTCTCTTATACACATCTCCATTAAAATTTAATTTATAAATCATTTACAGAAACTGTTTATGAAGAAAAATTTATATCTCCTCAGCTATCTGGTAAGATTATTTTATTATTTTATCTTTTTGTGTTAATAACACTTAACTTTACCTCTACTCTCTGAAAATGTTAAGGGTTTAATACACTATTATTGGCTATAACTGTACTGCTGTACATCAGATTTCCAGAGTTTATTCACCTTGCTTAACTGAAACTTTGTGGCCCTTAATTAGTACCTCCAGAACTCCCCCTCACCCTAGCCCCTAGCAACTGCTATTCCATTGTTTGGTTCCATGAGTTTGGCTATTTTAGATATTTTATATAACTGGAATCATGCAATATTTGTCTATCAATACTTGACTTATTTTACCTAGTGTAATATTTTCAGGGTTCATCCATGTTTTCTCACACTTAAAAATTTCCTTGATTTTTTTTGAAAGTTGAATAGTATTCCATTGTATGTGCATACCACATTTTCTTATTCATTCATATGTCGATGGACATTCCAGTTGTATCCACATCCCGTCTGTTGTGAATAGTGCTGCAATGGACATGCTGCTGCCAAGTCGCTTCAGTCATGTCCGACTCTGTGTGACCCCATAGATGGCAGCCCATTGGGCTCTGCCATCCCTGGGATTCTCCAGGCAAGAACACTGGAGTGGGTTACCATTTCCTTCTCCAATGCATGAAAGTGAAAAGTGAAAGTGAAGTCACTCAGTCATGTTCGACTCTTAGTGACCCCATGAACTGCAGCCTACTAGGCTCCTCTGTTCATGGGATTTTCCAGGCAATGTAGGAGTACTAATTAACATTTCCTAGATGTCCTGATTTCAACTATTTTGCATAAATATCCAGATGTGGGATTGCTGAATCATATAATAGTTCTATTTTTAATTTTTTGAAAAATCTCCATACCATGTTCTATATAAGCTATACTACTGGAATTCTCAAGAACAGTTTTGAAAATCGTTCAGTTTTCTCCACTTTCTATCACATGTTACTTTTTTTTGGTGATGATGAAGGAGAATAATAGCTATTGTGAAGGTGTGAGGTAACATCTCATTGTAGTTTTTTTTCATTTCCATAATGATTGGACATTGAATTAACATGGAAATGGCTTTGAACTTTCTTTTTCATGTACTTGTTGAATATTTGTATGTCTTCTTTGGAAAAACGAATAGCCCATTTTTGAATCAGGTTATTACTTTGGATTTTTTTATTGTTGTTTTTAAGGTATTGATTTGTAGGAGTCTTTTACATATTTTGGGATTTCCCTGATGGCTCAGTGGGCAAAATGTCTGCCAGTAGTGCAAGAGACACAGGAGGTGCACATTCCATCCCTGGATGGGGAAGATCCCCTGGAGGAGGGAACGGCAACTCACACCAATATTCTTGCCTCAAAAATCCCATGGACAGAGCAGCTTGGTGGGCTATAGTCCAAAGGGTTACAAAGAGTCAGATGCATGTATTTTGGGTATTAACCCCTTATCAATATGTGGTTTGGAAATATTTATCAGTGAAGCCACTTGTTCTTGAGCTTTTCCTTGTTGTGTATTTTTGACTGCCAGTTATATCTGTTGCATCTTCCTGGTGGATATATCCTTCTATCATTATGTGTTTTCCCTTGTCTAGTCTAAGACTACTTGATTTAATCTCTTTTTGTTTCTGATACAACTATAGCCATCCCTATTCATTTTTAGTTACCATTTGCAAGGAGTATCTTTTTCTCCCTTCACTTTCAGTCAGTGTGTGTTCTCAGACCTAAACTGAGCTGTTTATTGGCAGCATATAGCTGAACTTTACACTTTTATCCATTAAGCCACCTTGTGATTTGATAGAGGAGTTTAGTCCATTTGTATTTGTTTCTTGCAAAGCATATACCATTTATTTCATTTTTTACAATAGATCTTTTCTGGTTTTCTACTTTAAATATAGCACTGTGTGCATGTCAATCCTCAAATCCCAGTCTGTCTCTCCCCTGTCACCCTTCCCTCCAGTAAACATATGTCCATTTTCTAAGTCTGTGAGTCTGTCTCTGCTAGTCTATTTACATTTAAAGTAATTGTTGATCATGAAGAACTTATTATTGCCATTTTGTTAGTTGTGTTCTTTTAGTAGTGTAGTTCTTTTGTCTCTCTTTTCATCTCTTGTTGTCTTCCTTTGTGTTTTGTTGATTTTTTTATATTAATGCCCTTTGATTCATTTTTATTTAAACCAAATTTTTAGTTATACATTTCCTAGCAGCTTACATGAAATATATTGCAGTCTCTTGAGTGATAGTCATTAATAAAATGAGCAAGTTGATATATGTGATAAAGAGGATGAAGAAGATATAAACTAACACCTCATTTGGGTTGAGTTGGGGTGGGAGCAGGACATATGAGAGTAACAGCATATGCCGAGGCTCTAAACAAGCAGTAACTTGCAGTGTCTGAGGAATTGAAAATACCTCAATGTATCTGGACGTTATAGGAACAATTCTGAAAAATGACTCTATAGAGTTACTCAGTGAGTATGTCATATAGGGCCATATAGGACTTCGAGCTGTTTTTTTCAGAACCATGGAAAGCTACTGGCAGGAATTAAGCACTTGGGGAGGTGGGGAATGACTTGATCAGATTTACATTTCAAAGATACTAGCTTAGAGGTGGATTCAGGGACATCAGTCCATTGGCTTAATAGCTTTCTAGGTGAGAGATGAAATTAGTTTGGTGCATGTTGGTGGGTGAAAAAAAATGCTAGAAACAAGAAATCTTTCTTGATTTCTATGACGAGCAGTTGAATGAACTGTGAAAAGTGGTTCTGTATCCTTGGCTTCTCAAAATATATATTCTACATCCTGAAAGATGTGAACAGCATTCTTCTAATCAGGGGATGAAACATCAACGTCCTGATTTGTTAAGAAATAGCAACTTCCCAGACATGTTTACTTATGTGTTTTTGTAGCACATTCTTATTGACATTTATTCTGAATTTCCCATAATTAGTATTGAGTTTAAGAGCAGTGTGAATTCTGTGTGCATGTGTGTGAGTGGGGTCCATCTCTGGGATTCCATGAGTGGATTGCCATTTCCTACTCCAGAGAATCTTCCCAAACCAAGAATCAAACCTACACCTCTTGCATCTCTTGCATTGGCAGGTGGATTTGTTACCACTGCACCACCTGGGAAATTCCTAGTCCTAGTGAAGAGCCTGCTTTGTGATTGAAAGCCTATTATGAATTTTTCAGGTGCAACTGTAAACAATTGCAAAGGTTTCTCTGATAGGCCCCATGAGGAAAGCTGCCCGCCCACCAGACTCGATGTACAGCCAGTGCGTTGCAGTCTCTGAAAAGATCTCCAGTCAATGGCTCAGGCCCTTCCAGAAGGTCATGCTCTCATGGTTTTTTTTTTTTTTTTTTTCCTAGACTAGACACATTTACACCTAGATGTCTTTAACAGGGGCCTTTGGTAGACATCTTTCTCAGCTGTTTCTGCCAAGACCTCCTTATGAGGAAAGAAGGGGTAAAACGTGAAACACTCCTCACTCAGACTCAGCACTCTAAACTTTCTGTGCTTATAATCTTTCTCCTCTCTACACCCACCCCTATCCCTGAGTCCAGAAAACTACCAGGTCTTTTTGTTTGGGTTTCCCTCAGCAAAATAAGACACACATGAGATGATCCCACCTATGTGTTAATCCATCAGGCCATTCAATGGTGTGCTTTCAGTAGGAGAAATGAAACAGTGGGGATCTGGTGCCTTTTCTGGTTTTAACATCTTACTTTACTTTTGCTGTGATTGGAGGCTTCAGTGTGACTTCCATTTTCATTCATGATTGCTTTAATTGACTTCTCTGGCAGCTCAGCTCTCTCTCCAGCTCAGCGGAGCTCCTGACAGATATCTGTACCTTTTTGGTGATAGTTTATATGTTATGACAAGATTAAGTTAAATATGAATCTGAATTTAATAATGATATTTGTATTTCCAGAGTATATGGAACCACAAAAGGAAGAAGAAAGTGCCTCAATATACAGTGTATATTCAATTTTCAAAGCAGCTATTGCTTTTTGGAAGGCAACTGTATTTTGGGGGCAACATTTATCATTCTGTATGATAAATGCAAGCTTTATATATATATAAAAGTAAAAACTGCTCAGTCGTGTCCAGCTCTTTGCGACCCCATGGAGTATAGAGTCCATGGAATTCTCCAGGCCAGAATACTTGAGTAGGTAGCCTTTCTCTTCTCCAGGGAATCTTCCCAAACCAAAGATTGAACCCAGGTCTCCCACATTACAGGCAGATTCTTTATTAACTGAGCTATACATAAATTTAAATGAAACTTTAAAGAAAAGTGTAAATTATTTTTTTGTGAAATTCTTGGACCATTTAATTGTCATGCAGTTAAAGGGTCATATTTTTCTGTGACTACAGTATGTGTATCTGTGTGTGTGTATGAAATATGTACAAATGTATATGTATTTATGTGTCTATATGTGTATATATACTTACATATAGACATATAATACTGATTTTAATCATCAAAAGGAGGCCTGCTGCTTAAAATGGATGATTGATCCTGGCCCATCATTCACTTTGTCTACATTTGGCTTTTCCTGCCTGGCTTCTTAGGGAATCTAATTTGTGCGCTGCATGGGATTGATTCTATTATAGTATTTTTACTGAGTTTCTCTATTCCAGTGCCATTTTTCTCATAGTTGTTATGATTGCAGTTTTCAGTGATTTTTCCTTCTTCTTTGTGTTCTGTTTTGTATTTCCCCAAGGCAGTAAGTCATTCTGGAAGTATTGTGTAATTTATTTTGTTCAGCAGATTTCTTGCCATGCATGTAATGTGTATTTAGCTTCTTTCAACTCTCCTTCCAAATGCTTCTTTCCCCTAACACTCACTTTCACCTTTTTCAGTACACTGCTTGATAGCTAAGGCTGGTATCTTTTTCTCTCTTGTTCATTGCTATGTTCCAAACAGAAGAGTATCTGACATAAACTACATGTTCAGTAAATACACATTGAGCCAATGAATCAAAGTGATTCTCCCCTTTCTATTTCTGTTTTCCTTGTTATTTTATTTGTGGTGACTTAACAAGATGCTCACTATTACTTTGCTAAAAACTTTTGAATTTCTTTATTTGTGCTACTGCCTTTTGTACTTTTCCAAAGGCATTACAGCATTCTGTGCCTTTGTTCTTCAGTCAATGAAGAAAATCTCAATTCTGATTTTAATTTTGAATTAAAGAAGTTAAAAAGTAAACTATTGGTTTATTATGTAATGTTATAAATCTTTATGTAATTGCTAACATGGTGTCCTGTTACATACTTTTATTTGTTATCCCTCTCTCAATATGATTATAATGCAGTAGTGTTTTGGTTTCATCCATTCTTGTCTCTCTAATTTTCTGATTATGATGACAGAATTAAAAATCACAGAAAAAATTGAGATAGTAGAAACTGACATTCATTTAAAAATTGCAAACAAAATAAATTTTCCTCTGTAACTTGGGTAAGACATATATATGTATGAATGCATATATGCATTTAAGTACTAAATACATCTAAAATAGTTTGTAGTTTAGATAATTAGATTGTACTGATATAATCTAATATTCTCAGTAAAGAAATGCCTTTTCTTTTAATATCTGTTCGAAATACCAGAAGAGACACAATTCTTTTCAGTTCCTTCTTGAGATAACCTGAGATATAGGAACAAGGTATACTCTCCACCTGAATTGCTCTAATATCAGTTTGACTTGGGCTTACTACTCAGTTCTGTATAACTGAACTTAATGCATAAACTTCTCTGGTGGCTTAGAAGGTAAATTATCTGCCTGCAATGAAAGAGACCTGGATTCAACCCCTGGGTTGGGAAAATTCTCCTGGAGGAGGGCATGGCATCCCATTCTAGTATTCTTGCCTGGAGAATCTCCATGGACGGAGAAACCTGGTGGGCTACAGTCCATGGGGTTGTAAAGAGTTAGACATGACTGATTGAATAAGCACAAACACACATACTGAGTAAGTAGACATAAAGTTTTTTCTTGGGGTCTTTTCCTTCACAATCGATGGTATTTTTATAAGTTAAACACAAAATGACTTTTAGTATCAAGCTGCCCTATAAAAATATGTATTGACTGAAACAGACTGCAAGACATTTTTTACAGCAAAGATAGGTTTATTAAGGATCTTCAGAAAATTGCAATTCCAGGTCTGTAAGCATGGTGAACCACATACAGCTTCTTATACCCAACAACAACAACAAAAAAGAACATTTTTATAGAGGGAAAAGGAAGTTGGGAGGGCTACATTAAAAAAAAAAGTCCCTGTATTTTCATTGGCTGAGTCTTTGAGTGGAGGCTTTCTGCTTCCTGTTGTGTTTTGTTGTCATTAGAGGGCATGAGAGCTCCCTGAGTCCCAACTCTAGTTAGTTTGTTTCTGTTAATTCATTTTCTTACATTTCCCTGTTTTGATCTTGATCTTTCTCTGAAAGCACTGCTGATCTGGAGTCACATTTAACACTTTTAGCAGTTTTTTGTTCCTCAAAGTCAGTAAAGATATTTTCTGTGTATAGTGTATCATGTCAGAGGGAAAATACACATATTGAAAACTTATTAAGGTCACATTTGAGCAACAAAGAGGACTGGGCGTTGTGGGGGGAGAACTCTTAGGTATTACTTTTTAATGAAAGTCCATACATTATCAGTATCAGAGACACTGGAGATCATCTGAAGTCTTATGTTATCATCAAAGGTTTGGCAAGAAACTTCTAATAGAACTGGCTCAGATATATCGGGAAACCTATCTCATCAGATGCTGTCTAGTACGATGCTAGAAAATCTTTACTTTCAGCTCTCCTGATGATGTGCAGGTCCAGTAAAGGTTTGGAGCTTTTTTAGGTGAATTACAGAATCCAAGAGTCATTTTCTTGGAGTTTGGTTAGTAGTATTTCCAGCCACATGGGTTGGTTAGCAAAACTTGATAGGACCCTTTCCAGCAAGGTTGAAGAGTGTTCTTCTGGAGGTGTCTTTTCCAATAGACAAACTTTCCAGACTGCAAAATGTGACAGTCAATATCATCATCTCCCAAGGGTGCACTGTGAAAAGATTGTTAAAAATAACATGGTTATTTTTAATAGACACAATTAGACCTTTGCAATATTAGAGAATCTCTCCTTTCTCCTTTTATCAGTTGTGTGTAAAAAGAAACAAGAATCAAGTGCATTAAACATCCTGTTACCATCTCAAAT
>SJYC01041186.1:0-10374 GCA_006408675.1 Madoqua kirkii
AGAGAATCAACAAGTGATTAATAAAATACAATAATGACTTTCGTTTCAAATATGAATTTGATATCTCCTATTTCTTGATGAGAGTTATCTAATCTTGATTATACAAGGTAATATTACCAGGAATATGAATCAGGAAATTTTCTGTTGGACTAAAGATACATTTCCATAACATTTTAGACTGCACTGTCACTCATTATCTAACATATGTTTTTCCAAATACAAAAAAAGAAAGAAAATGTCTAATTTAAAGCATTAGATAATTTTTCAGTGAACTTATACTGAAATAGGAAAAAATATAAAATATTTTGTGATTAATTACTAGATGTTTTATGGATTCATTTGAACTAGCAAATGTTCTTACACATTCAGGGGCTTCATTCTACATACTGCCTGGATCATATTTCCCATTTTTATTACATGCTTAACAATGGGGAGTTACCAAGTTTTGGAGTCCCTTCTCTTGAAGTAATGGGCCAGCACTAATACCTCCATCAGTTCAGTTCAATTAAGTCTCTCAGTCATGTCCAACTCTTTGCAACCCCGTGAATCGCAGCACACCAGGCCTCCCTGTCCATCACCAACTCCCAGAGTTCATCCACACTCACGTCCATCGAGTTCGTGATGCCATCCAGACATCTCATTCTCGGTTGTCCCCTTCTCCTCCTGCCCTCACTCCCTCCCAGCATCACAGTCTTTTCCAATGAGTCAACTCTTTGCATGAGGTGGCCAAAGTACTGGAGTTTCAGCTTTAGCATCATTCCTTCCAAAGAAATCCCAGGGCTGATTTCCTTCAGAATGGACTGGTTGGATCTCCTTGCAGTCCAAAGGTCTCTCAAGAGTCTTCTCCAACACCACAGTTCAAAAGCATCAATTCTTTGGCATTCAGCCTTTTTCACAGTTCAACTCTCTCATCCATACATGACCACAGGAAAAACCATAGCCTTGACTAGATGGACCTTAGTCGGCAAAGTAATGTCTCTGCTTTTGAATATGCTATCTAGGTTGGTCATAACTTTTCTTCCAAGGAGTAACCTCAGTAATTATCTGAGGTGGATCACTGAAAGTGTGACTTAGGCATAAAGCCCTGAGGTTCTTATTGTGATTATAAAATTCACCTCAGCGACAACAATCAGAGAACTTTGAAAAGACAGGTTTGTTACTCATAGGTCCTGAAGGGGTCATGGCATGCCTGGGGCCACACAGTGAGGTCATGGGGGAAAGGGAGAGAGAGAGAGAGAGAGAGAGAGAAGACCTGGCGTTATACTGTTTTGGAGGTTGAGGGTAGAGTACCTAGGTTTTCATGGATTCACTCCTTTTTATTGAATTTAAAACAGTAGCTGGCATTAAAGTGGAAGAAGGGAAAAGCAAGCAGTGAAACTGTCAATTATCTAAGTCAAACAGAGCTCTTCAAAAAATGACCACATCAACGATGAGGTGAATTGGCTTGTTAACCTTGGTGATATGCTTGTTCAGGATGGATTTTTCTTAAGTAGAGGCCTCTGCCATCAAAAGCATGATGTCAGGTAGTTACCGGAGAAGACAATGGCATCCCACTCCAGTACTCTTGCCTGGAAACTCCCATGGATGGAGGAGCCTGGTAGGCTGCAGTCCATGGGGTCGCTGAGTCAGACAAAACTAAGCAACTTCACTTTCACTTTTCACTTTCATGCATTTGAGAAGAAAATGGCAACCCACTCCAGTGTTCTTGCCTGGAGAATCCCAGGGATGGCAGAGCCCAATGGGCTGCCATCTGTGGGGTTGCACAGAATTGGACATGACTGAAGCAACTTAGCAGCAGCAGCAGCAGCAGGTAGTTACAGTACAATGAAAATGGCTATTTGGCAGATGCTTTTCATATATGTTTTCCTGAAAAATAACTCAAATTCTTGGAAAAAAAATGAAATGTGGCATAAATTTTGAAAGAAGACAAAATCATCATTTGTAGTAGATACAATATTTCAATTGAAATACCCAAGACAAATCAAGTAAAATATAAAACTATTAATTTTCTTTAGTGTAATGAGTGGGAAAGGAGAGTACATTGATGGTTATCACTCCACTGGATAATAAAAATAGAAAATTAAAAAAAATATTTACCTCATATCATCAGTTCAGTTCAGTTGCTCAGTCATGTCTGACTCTTCGCGACCCCATGAATTGCAGCACGCCAGGCCTCCTTGTCCATCACCATCTCCTGGAGTTCACTCAAACTCATGGCCATTGAGTTGGTGATGCCATTCAGCCGTCTCATCCTCTATCGTCCCCTTCTCCTCCTGTCCCCAACCCCTCTTAGCATCACAGTCTTTTCCAGTGAGTCAACTTTTTGCATGAGGTGGCCAAAGTACTGGACTTTCAGCTTTAGCATCATTCCTTCCAAAGAACACCCAGGGCTGATCTCCTTCAGAATGGACTGGTTGGATCTCCTTTCAGTAAAAAAGACTCTCAAGAATCTTTTCCAACACCACAGTTCAAAAGCAACAATTCTTCAGTACTCAGCTTTCTCACAGTCCAGTTCTCACATCCATATATGACCACTGGAAAAACCATAGCCTTGACTAGATGGACCTTTGTTGGCAAAGTAATGTCTCTGCTTTTCAACATGATATATAGATTGGTCATAACTTTCCTTCCAAGGAGTAAATATCTTTTAATTTCATGGCTGCACTCACCATCTGCAGTGGTTTTGGAGCCCCCAAAATAATGTCTGACACTCTTTCCACTGTTTCCCCATCTATTTGTCATGAAGTGATGGAACCAGATGCCATGGTCTTTGTTTTCTGAATGTTGAGCTTTAAGCCAACTTTTTCACTCTCCTCTTTCACTTTCATCAAGAGGCTTTTTAGTTCCTCTTCACTTTCTGCCATAAAGGTGGTGTCATCTGCATATCTGAGGTTATTGATATTTCTCCCAGCAATCTGGATTCCAGCTTGTGCTTCTTCCAGCCCAGGGTTTCTCATGATGTACTCTGCATAGAAGTTAAATAAGCAGGATGACAATATACAGCCTTGACGTACTCCTTTTCCTATTTGGAACCAGTCTGTTTTTCCATGTCCAATTCTAATTGTTGCTTCCTGACCTGCATACAGGTTTCTCAAGAGGCAGGTCAGGTGGTCTGATATGTCCATCTCTTGAAGAATTTTCCACAATTTATTGTGATCCACACAGTCAAAAGCTTTGGCATATGCAATAAAAGGAGAAATAGATGTTTTTCTGGAACTATCTTTCTTTTTCCATGATTCAGTTGATGTTGGCAATTTGATCTCTGGTTCCTCTGTCTTTTCTAAAGTCAGATTGAACATCTGGAATTTCATGGTTCACGTATTGCTGAAGCTTGGCTTGGAGAATTTTGAGTATTACTTTATTAACGTATGAAATGAGTACAAAATAAATTTGAGAAACAAAGAATATCTTGAAAAAGATACAAAACAATAAATAAAACATCACATTATTGTGATGATGTGTGTGTTATTCACTTTTTGCAGCTGCATGGACTGTATGTAGCCAGCCAGGCTCCTCTGTCCATAGAATTCTCCAGGCAAGAATACTGGAATGGGTTGTCATTCCCTTCTCCAGGAGATCTTCCTGACCCAGGGATTGACCATGTCTTTTATGTCTCATGCACTTGCAGGTGGGTTCTTTATCGTCTAGGTAACCAGGAAAAAGAAAATATATATATATATATATATATATGTATGTATGTATTCACATATTGTATTTTTTCTTTATTTAGATAAGTCATCTAAGTTATCAAATCTATTAATTATATATTTTTAATATAGTTATATGTAGAAGGAAATGGCAACCCACTCCAGTATTCTTGTCTAGAGAATCCTGTGGACGGAGGAGCCTGGTGGGATGCTGTCCATAGGGTTGTACAGAGTTGGACATGACTGAAGCTACTTAGCATATATGCATGCACTGGAGAAGGAAATGACAGCCCACTCCAGTGTTCTTGCCTGGAGAATCCTAGAAGGCCAGAGGAGCCTGGTGAGCTGCTGTGACTTAGTTGCAGCAGCAGCAGTATAGTTATATATATTTAGTGTCACAGAATCTGTGCATATGTGCATGAAAATCACTGAGGACTATGGCTATGAGATCCTTGAAAATAGATGATAATGATACTTTTAACTCTCCTGGAAGTATAAAGGTCATAATAGTTGCATAGTACATACTTATCGTATGACTACACAGTGTAGAATAAATTGTTGTTGTTTAGTCGTTAAGTTGTGCCTGACTCTTTTGCAGCTGACAGACTATAGCCACAGGTTTTTCTATTCATGGGATTTCCCAGGCAAGAATACTGGAGTGGGTTTCATTTCACTCTCCAGCGTATCTTCCTAACCCTGGGATGAATCAGCATCTCCTGAATTGGCAGGTGGATTCTTACCGTCAAGCCACTGGGGAGCCTCAAAACATAATATAATGCTATTAAAAATAGTCTGATATCTTCAATAAATTAGAAATTTTTATTTTACAGTTTTCAAATGTTTAGGCATGGGTAATTGGAAAAGAAATTATGTTTCTCTAAGAAGTTTTAGGCTCAAGGTAGTACAGATTTACTTAAGAATATTTACTTGACTTTCAGTCATAAAATTTCAAATAAATGTTTTGCACCTGCACAGAAGAAATGGCCCCAAAGGAAGCCCAAATACCACGGCAAAAGGGACAAGGGCTCAGGAGGGCAATCCTGACTCCTGGGCTCTCCACGTGCTCCAGAATAGATTAAATGCATGGAAAGGAAGACTATGTTTTGGCAGCATAGTGAGATCTATATCCCCAGGATAAAATTGAAGACCTTGTTGCATTCAGTACAGACATAGATCTCTAGAAAGATATTTTCATAAACAAGCATTGCAGGCAGTCAACTGTGCGTGCCAAGAATATCTCATGAAACAGTGCAAGCCTGGGATAAACATGCTGGAATACAGAGGAGACTGTTGAAACAGTAACTGCTTCAGTGACACCCATAGCAGCAGGAGATGACAATGGTAGTAGCAGCAGCAGCAAAAAAAAAAAAAAAAAAAAAAAAGCTATTTTTTCCATTTATAAATGCAATTGAACATATGGCTACCTTAATTAGGACTTTTCTCATTAACTCAGAATAGGCAGCCTCTCCTGAAGCACCCTTGATAGAGAATCTGCATGAATAACGATCTATAGGTTTGCAAAAAGACCATTTAATAAGCTGGAAATGAAGAAGTCAGCTAAGAGCATCTGTGCAGCATTTGCTTATTTTTACCATATTTAGTCACTCTGCTGTGTACCAGGAGCCCTCGAGCCACATTTAAAACTCCCATTGATAAGAGTGGTTTATTTAATGCCACCTTCAAAGAATCGCCTGCAGTTAGAAGTTGAAGCAGTATTAAAACACAAGAAAATATTAGCAGAACTGTATGCATAGAAAGCATACATTTGTATGCTATAATTATATTAATGTCATAGGTGATACATGAAAAATAAATTTGGGATTTCCAATAAGAAACCTAATACTGCCAAAATGGGTTATCTTTTCTCTCCACAAATAAGTACACTGTCAGCTAAAAGTTTATTCACGCGTAAACCTTTTACAGTATAAATGGACAATACAATGACAGCATAATTTTTAGTAATAGGCCATTCTTTTGTAGCTTTCTGTGTACTTAACATTTAGGATTTGGAATGAGGCAGGGATAGAAGAGTGATTAAAGAGCAGATCTTCACAATTATAATGTCTGGATGAACTTAGACTAAGAAGCAAAGGTGGATGATATTTTTGCTCGACATTTCAAGACGTAAGTAAGTAACTAAGATAGGAAGAGCCCAGGCACTTGAATTGGTGACCTAGCTTCAAGCATCCATTACTCCACTTATTATCGTAGACAAATTACGTATCTTCATTGGGCTCATTTCACAACAGGAAGATGGATGTGATAATATCACCCTGCCTCATAGGTGTATGTGAGTGGTAACCTCGATAAAGCATTTAAAGCATTATGAACACATCTACTAGAAAACCAGAGTTTAATAAACTCAAGATATCATGATGAAGAACATTTGGATGTTAGCATTTAGATTATTTAGATTGAGGCTCAATTATTTTCTTTTAATTTACACAGCTAAAGCTACAAACATAGTTGCTCTGAGCCACTTTCCCAACTTGTTCTAATTATCAGAATCAGTTAACGGTACTTGTTAAAATTCAAAGTTTTCAAGGTCTTCCTTTGAAGATTTCAATTGAGTAGAAATAGAGCACAGCACAGAATTCTGCCAAGTTGAAGAAGTCAGCTAAGAGCATCTGTGCAGCATTTGCTTATTTTTACCATATTTAGTCACTCTGCTGTGTACCAGGAGCCCTCGAGCCACATTTAAAACTCCCATTGATAAGAGTGGTTTATTTAATGCCACCTTCAAAGAATCTGCCTGCAGTTAGAAGTTGAAGCAGTATTAAAACACAAGAAAATATTAGCAGAACTGTATGCATAGAAAGCATACATTTGTATGCTATAATTATATTAATGTCATAGGTGATACATGAAAAATAAATTTGGGATTTCCAATAAGAAACCTAATACTGCCAAAATGGGTTATCTTTTCTCTCCACAAATAAGTACACTGTCAGCTAAAAGTTTATTCACGCGTAAACCTTTTACAGTATAAATGGACAATACAATGACAGCATAATTTTTAGTAATAGGCCATTCTTTTGTAGCTTTCTGTGTACTTAACATTTAGGATTTGGAATGAGGCAGGGATAGAAGAGTGATTAAAGAGCAGATCTTCACAATTATAATGTCTGGATGAACTTAGACTAAGAAGCAAAGGTGGATGATATTTTTGCTCGACATTTCAAGACGTAAGTAAGTAACTAAGATAGGAAGAGCCCAGGCACTTGAATTGGTGACCTAGCTTCAAGCATCCATTACTCCACTTATTATCGTAGACAAATTACGTATCTTCATTGGGCTCATTTCACAACAGGAAGATGGATGTGATAATATCACCCTGCCTCATAGGTGTATGTGAGTGGTAACCTCGATAAAGCATTTAAAGCATTATGAACACATCTACTAGAAAACCAGAGTTTAATAAACTCAAGATATCATGATGAAGAACATTTGGATGTTAGCATTTAGATTATTTAGATTGAGGCTCAATTATTTTCTTTTAATTTACACAGCTAAAGCTACAAACATAGTTGCTCTGAGCCACTTTCCCAACTTGTTCTAATTATCAGAATCAGTTAACGGTACTTGTTAAAATTCAAAGTTTTCAAGGTCTTCCTTTGAAGATTTCAATTGAGTAGAAATAGAGCACAGCACAGAATTCTGCCAAGTTTTGGAAACATAAGTCACATGAAGCCACATGGCTAGAAAGTAAGCACAATCCAAGTAGACATTTCTCGAGCTTCCCTGGTGGCTTAGAGGGTAAAGTGTCTGCCTGCAAGGCAGGAGATGGTTCGATCCCTGGGTCAGGAAGATCCCCTAGAGAAGGAAATGGCAACCCACTCCAGTATTCTTGTCTGGGGAATACCATGCACAGAGGACATTTCTTAGTGCCTTATAAAAAAATAGACAATAGCCTGGAAATGAAACATCATTTTGCTTCCTCGTGATTCTTAAAAACTAACTACTTGCTCTCCATAGCTGAAACTAGACAATACTTTAGTTCTCTGAAATGATTACTTTTAAAGGAGTAACATACATAAAATAACCCTCTCCAGTATAAACTGAGTATAGTAAGCTGTACTAATTAACAATGTCAGTATAAAAGTGCATTTCTTCCCTTCTACGTATTTCCTCACTTTTGTGATTAGAGATGACTCTCTAAGAGCTTTTCATGTTTCTGCATGTCTAAGAGAAGAGGTACTAACTATACACTGAGTGGACTTGCTGCAAAGAAAATATATCTCTCCAGAAAAAAAGAGAAGGAATTCTGAATACTCTTATAAAAGATTTGAGTTCTCTAAGCTTAGGGTCTGCATCTATAATGAAACTAACTATGTGTGCAAGTATCCTCTGACTCCAGAAATGGCACCCCACTCCAGTGTTCTTGCCTGGAGAATCCCAGGGACGGGGGAGCCTGGTGGGCTGCCATCTATAGGGTCACACAGAGTTGGACACGACTAAAGTGAGTGAGCAGTAGCAATAGAAACTGACAGTCAGAGGACTTATCAAAAATGATAATACAATGTTTACTGCATTGCTGTGATAAATAAATTGTTTTTTCTCTGACTCATGAGACTCATCAAAGTGTTAGTTGATCAGTCATGTCTGACTTTTTGTGACCACCATAAACAGTAGCCCACCAGGCTCCTCTGTCCAAGGAATTCTCCGGGCAAGACACTGGAGTGGATTGCCATCCCCTTTTCCAGGGGATCTTTCTAATCCAGAATCGAACCTAGGTCTCCTGCATTACGGGCAGATTTTTTACTATCTAAGTCATCAGGGAAGTACTGTCTTCTATTAATAGCAGAATTCAAGAAAGTGTGGTATACTAACTTGTTAGCTAGAAAACAGGGTAAAGTCTGAAACGCTTCACAATTCTTCACAGAAATTTTTTTGTGAAAGTTTGTTTTCAGATATCCTGATTATATACTCTTCAATATGTCTTAAAGATCTAAAGTTAAAGGGAAGCCTGATATAAAAGATGCTATGAAAAAAAAAGAAAAAATAAGAATGGTTGATTTTTTAATTTTAAATATATACTCTGATTTCCCAAATCAAATATTTTAAAGGAATGAAAAGCAAGTTTAACATACCAACTAGATATCTGATAATATAAAGATATTCCTACAAATGAATTTCCATCTGTTTAGCTCTGGCTGGCTTTGTATCCACCTGTATCTCTTTTTGACTCTAATCAGATATAACTGCTATCAGGGAAAAAACTCTGTTGTTTTTCCAATGAGTCACATTTTCTGGGTTAACCCTTCACAAGGAGCAATTCTAAGTCACACAGCTGGCAGCCTAAGTGATCAGTAGCTAGACATTCAGTTTCTATAAGGTTTCAAGAACGGAGATTCTTAGTTTACACAGCAGGACAAAAAAGAAAGAGAGGTAAAATATAGACTCCAAAGCCAGCCAGACAGGTAGCTATAAGATTCAGGATAAAAATCAATGGCACAGAATTTATGGTTTGAGGTTAAAAATTAGTGTGAGAAAGAGAATCTCTAGCAAGAAAGAGGATACCTTAAGTTTCAGATGCCAGGGCTTTACTGGAACCATCTTCTGTTCCCTTGATTTATTCTTCAATAGCCTTAAAAAAAAAAAAACTCTAATTGTATTTTCTTTTTGAATATTTAAAATATAACCCTTTTTTTTTTTTTTTGTCTGTATCTTTGAGAAATCTTTCCCTCTCACTATCCTCTGATGCCTTGCCCTTTAAACCTCTGAGCCAACCAATTATTCCATGAAATGTGATTTTATTTTTTAACCTTGCTTAAATACAGCATCACTTAACGAATAAGAATCATCCAAAACTCATTTTTTTTTCATCGCTCAAAACAGTATTTTCACTTCCCATTTATGTTTTCTTATTTTCCTTTGTATGTAGATTCAGCATAATGTACTATTCCTTTGGGTTTATAAATGTGTCTTCCAAATTTTTCTTTCTCTTTGTGATTTGTTATTGGCCTCAGAGGGATAGTGACAGTGATGCCTAATTCTTTGAACTCTATTCCAGCATACACTGCTAAATTATGATGACACTCTGTTGCCTGCAGTAAACTGTTTTCCTGCTGCTTCACTTCTGATATCCTTAATCTCTGAATTATGATGCCAAGTGAAAAATGTGTTATGGTATTGGTTATATTTTTTTTAATTCAATGTGGTTCTCTTGATTAATTTTGTGACTATCTCTAGAAACAATTTCCATTAAAAAAAAAAAAAACAGAGTAGTGACATTTTAGCTTACCACTACTAGACAGTATTTCCAAAACTAAAATCAACAGAATTGATGCCAAGGAGAATTAACATGTAGCTCAACATTATCCTCCATGGTAATCAAGCCAAAAGAGTGGTGTGGCTTGCCAAAACTCTGTAACCTTTTAATGCTAGCACTGCTTTCCAGTGTTATTTGCTACTTTTTTGAGGAAAAAATCACAAACTCACTTTTTATGAAAACAATTTGTCTCTTGCAAATGAGAAGGGATATTTTAAAAAGAAAGAATGGAGACTGGAGTCTTATACTGTATATGTATCTTTTTACATTATTTAAAAAGTTTTCCAAATACTCTAACTTCTGCAATAGGTTTAGAAATAAATCAAGCATACATATCGATTTACTAGGCAGCGATGCATCTTAAAAGATGAAACTAATTTTGTGCTGAATCAAGTTTATACTGCTGTGCAAGTGTCAAGTGTCCAAATATCTCCCAAGTTTCAGTTAAAATGTTCA
>SJYC01041188.1:0-19218 GCA_006408675.1 Madoqua kirkii
GGGTACGATTTTTTTTTTAATTTTTGCCAAACAAACAGTGAATTTTCATTAGCAAAAATGATTATCTCTTTTCTTTAGAGAAACATGTAGCAAACCATAGAGCCAAGTTGTTTGTAACTTTTGTCTTGATTTGATTTCATATTTCTGAATTATTTGATGGGCATTTTATAGCAAGAAAAAGAACTAATATATATGTCAAGCTTCTCATTTCTCTTCAAACATTTGATCAAAATTGCCTACAGAAAATGTTTTCACACTTCTACTCTAGTTTAGCATTTTTACCTGAGTCTTTTATCAACAAAATGAAAGATTAAGCAGTTGTGAATTCAATTTATTAGCTAATCATAATTTCTTAGCATTTTAGAAAGGTGTTAAAAGTTTCTTAAAGAGTTTGATTTTTCCCTAAATAATTTTCATTTTGCTATTATTACTAATATTACAAACATTCAGTTCAGTCACTCAGTTGTGTCCGACTCTGTGACCCCATGAATCGCAGCACACCAGGCCTCCCTGTCCATCAGCCACTCCCGGGGTTCACTCAAACTCACGTCCATCGAGTCGGTGATACCATCCAGCCATCTCATCCTCTGTCGTCCCCTTTTCCTCCTGCCCCCAATCCCTCCCAGCATCAGAGTCTGCTGCTGCTGCTAAGTCACTTCAGTCGTGTCCAACTCTGTGAGACCCCATAGACAGCAGCCCACCAGGCTCCTCCATCCCTGGGATTCTCCAGGCAAGAACACCGGAGTGGGTTGCCATTTCCTTCTCCAATGCATGAAAGTGAAAAGTTGAAAGTGAAGTCGCTCAGTTGTGTCTGACACATCAGAGTCTACCTGTAGGTAAATATCCTTCAATGAATTCAAACCAATAGGTAGCCCTGTAGCACAGAGCCTAAAATGGACTTTAAAGTCTGTTTAACTGTATGATACTAGAGCATATTCTGGATTAAGACCTAAATGTAAGACAAAATATTATAAAAATTCAAGAGGAAAATATAATCAGAACATCCTTTGACCTAAGTCACAGAAATATCTTCTTGGATTCATCTCCTAGAGTAATAGAAATAAAAACAAAAATAAAGCAACTAGTCACTGGAAGAACTGATGCTGAATCTGAGGCTCCAGTACCTTGACCACCTGATGCAAAGAACCAATTAAATGGAAAAGACCCTGAGCCTGGAAAAGATTGAGATTAGGAGAAGGGGATGACAGAGGATGAAATGATTGGATGACATCACTGACTCAATGGACATGAGTCTGAGTAAACTCCAAGAGATGGTAAAGGACAGGAAAGCCTGGTGTGCTGTTGTCCATGGGGTCGCAAAGTGTCGGACGCTACTGAGTGACTGAACAACAACAAAGTAATCGGACCTAATTAAAAAGCTTTTGCTCAGCAAAGGAAACCATAAATAAAACAAACAAAAAATATCTAAAAATGAGAAAAAACATTTACAATGAGATATAACTTGCAAGGGATTAGTTTCCAAAATATAAACAGCTCATACAACTCAATATGAAGTGAAGTCACTCAGTCGTGTCCTACTCTTTGCGACCCCATGGACTGTAGCCTGCCTGGCTACTCTGTCCATGGGATTCTCCAGGCAAGAATACTGGAGTGGGTAGCCATTTCCTTCTCCAGGGGATCTTCCTGACCCAGGGATCAAACCCTGGGTCTCCTGCATTGGAAGCAGACACTTTAACTTCTGAGCCACCAGGGAAGCAAACATCCTAAATAAAAAAAAAAAAAAAAAAGGGCAGATCTGTTAGACATTTTTCCAAAGAAGACATAAAGATAGCCAAAATGCACATGAAAATAAGCTCAATATTGCTAATTTTCAGACAAATGCAAAACAAAACCACAATGAGGTGTCACCCTTGTCAAACAACAAGTGCTGGAAAGTGTGCAGAGAAAGAAAACAAACAAACAAAAAAAAACAAAAAAAACCCACCTTTGACACTGTTGGTAGTACAGCCAGTATGGAGAACAGTATGGAAGTTCCTTTAAAAATGTTAAAATATGCTACCATATGATCTTTCAATCTCACTCAGGCATATATCCAGAGAAAGCCATAATTTGAAAGAATATATACACTCCAATGCTCACAGCAGCACTGTTTACAATGGCCAGAACATGGAAGCAAACTACGTACCTATCAACAGATGTATGAATAAATAAAATGTACTGCTTATGCACAACTGAATATTAATTAGACATACAAAATAAGGAAGTAATGTCATCTGCAGCAATATGGATGGATCTAGGGCTATCATACTAAGTGAAGTAATCCAGACAAATATATATCACTTATAGGAATCTAAAATAATTATACAAATGAACTTATTTACAAAGCAGATTGACAGACATAAAAAACAAACTTATGGCTACCATAGAGGGGAGTGATAAATTAGAGGAGTTTGGGGTTAAAATATACATACTACTACATATAAAATAGATAATCAACAAGGACCTACTATATATAGCAGAGGGGATTATACTCAATATCTTATAATAAGCTATAGTGGAAGAGGATGTAAAACAGAAAAAAATATATATTCGACAGATTGAATCACTTTGCTGTACACCTGAAACTAACACAACATTGTAAATCAACTATATTTCAATAACAACAACAACAAAAGTCTGTTTAACTGTTAATTTACTGCTGTCAAACATTTATTTCTATGCACTAATAGATACATAGTGGGTGAGAAGAAAAAGTCTACAACAGTTTATGAGAACTAAGAGAATAAGTACAGCATCATAGGATATCTGCATACACACACACACTTATATATATGTACACACACAAACACACACACATATATATATATATATATACACATATATATATTTATATTTAAATCTTAGGTTATTTTCCCCTCCCTTTCTTTGTTGTTTTTTTTTCCCACTTATTTACATTTATTTTTTTCTTATTTTTCTATAACATGAAAAAACTTTGGCAATTTTTTCTTATACAAGCATTTAAAGCCATAAAGTTCCAAGTATAGATTTATCTTGCTTCCACAAAATGTGACATGCTTTGTTTCATTTTCAGTCAGTACAGAATATTCAAAAATTTATGCTGTGTTTTTTATTTTCTAATGGATTTAATTATATTTTAAATTTTCAATATTTGTATATCTTCATAATATTCTGTTTTAATGTCTAGTTAAAGCTAACTGTGATCAGGAATATATTTTGCATAAATTCAGTCTCTGCAAATTTGTTAAAATTTATCAGGATGTGGTATATTACAATCAATGTCACTATGTACTTGAAAGAAATGTATATTCCGTTGTTGGCAATAGTGTTTTACAAATGTAAATTTGGCTCCTTGTTTGATGATACTATTCAGATAATCTAGAGGTTTACTGATTTTTTGAGATCTAATACTTTTGTTGATTATGGAGAAAGCAGTGTTGGAATTTTCACTTGCATTTCAGATTTGTTGATTTTTCAAGTATTTTTCACTCTCTTTCTCTTGCATATTGAAGCTTTTCATGGTTTACTTCCATTCTTTTAAATGTATATGACCACGTCAAATGGCTCCATTCTTATAAACAGGACAGCCCAAGTGCTGACTTTATCTGGACCAAGATCAAAAGTGGAAAGTGAAAGTGAGAGTCACTCAGTTGCGTCTGACTCTTTGCAACCCTACACACTATACAGACCATGGAATTCTCCAGGCCAGAATACTGGAATGGATAGCATTTCCCTTTTCCAGGGGATCTTCCCAATCCAGGGATCAAACCCAGGTGTCCAGTATTATAGGCAAATTCTTTACCAGCGGAGCCACAAGGGAAGCCTGGACCAAGGTCAAAGTCACTGCCAAATGTGATCTGGTTCTTACTCTTGCTTGGACTGCTTGTTACAATAATTCTTTTACTGATTTTTGGTTCCTGCCTTTTTAATCTACTTGCCTAGTTTGTTCCTTCTAAGGACACAGCAGACTCCCAGACAAGAGAACAGTAATACAGAGATTTTAGTCACTCTTCAAAATGGACCCTACTGAAATAACAACAGAATACATCCTGGAGCCCCTTAATAAGACAAGATGAGAACTTTGTGACCCCAGCTAGGCAGGATCTACAAGCCTCTTGTCAGCCTGAAGAAGTTATAAAAGTGACCTTCACCTTTCATCTTCCCAATAAAGATATATTGCAGTTCACATCTCTAGAGGGGGTAATTGAGCAGAAATTGCTGGACAGTATAGGACTTTTAGATCTCAATTCTTATTCTTTTTTTCCTTTAATTTCAATTTTATTCTTCTCAGGTAAGCATATCTCTTTGTTCCAATTTCTAGGCATTCAGAGGAATACCTCCCTGGACTGGTAAGTCATAAAGTATTCAGATCCTAGGCAGAACAATCATTAACTGCTGTCCAACTTATCAAGGGAAAGGAATTGACAATTCTCAAAGTTGAAAATGATGAATCTTTATAGGATGTGGATCTTTAAGCCTTTCTCAACTCTGGTATCAAAAATGACTATATAACTTAGTGGATTAAATAGAAATGGGTTTATTTTTCTCATGATTCTGTGGGTTATAGTCAACTAAAAGACTCACTTGTCTGAAACTCTCAAAATGACTTATTCACACAACTAGTGGTTGGTGCAAACAAACAGCTGGAGGATCAGCTGAGGCTGTCTAGTGAGACACCTCCCTCCTTAACCATGTGTTATGTTGCTGAGCTTATCAGAGAGTGGTGGCTCAGTTCTTATAGGCATGGAGTGAAAACTTGCAGTCCTTTAAAGTAAGGCTGATTATGACGAGTTTGTTAATGTTACTTGTGATGATGTATTTCCTTCCTTGAAAGTCCGTTGATGTTACATGTGATGCATTTCCTTGTAAAGACTAGTCACAAGACCTATCCAGATTCAGGACAGAGAAAATAATATCTACCTCCTGATGTGAGAAAAAAGCATGGATGTGCAAAGGGAAGAAATTGTTGGGGGCCACTGTTTGAGAATAGCATAGTGACCCAGAAGAAATTATGTTCTCAGTGGCTACTTGTGTGTTCTTTCAGTACAGTTTTGTTTGACAGGTATGTGGATGGAATGTGGAAAGACCTAGGCCTACACATGTTGAAACTTTGTTTTAGTCTTTATCCCTGATATGGTGTGGCAGCCACAGCATTACTTCTTATCTACTTGAAACATTTATATCTCTTTTCTGGAAACAGAATCTGGTAACCTTTATATTATCAGATGTTATTGTAGATCTCTATCCGTGAAGCAATTTTTTTCCCCCACTCATTCCTGTTAACCATCCTTTGCTCTAATTTTACAGTTTTAAGAGTATTATTTTCCATTCTTCATCACAAGGCAGAACGCTACCAAAATATATCAAATTGAACTAATAGTAAAATAACTGATTTTGAAACCATATTTGATATATTGTAGCAAAACTATAAATATCACAATTTTTAAATTTTGAGACAATCCTTTCTAACATTCCAGAAGTACAGTATAATAGAAAAATACTATTCCTTGTGTGTGTGTGTGTGTGTGTATGTGATTACAGTTTTACACCAGTTTAGATTTTGGAATATGATACCTCAAAATGAATTTTTATCCGATAGCAGATATTATTACACGTCTACCATCTAATATGGAGAAGGGAATGGCAACCCTCTCCAATATTCTTGCCTGGAGTATCCCATGGACAGAGGAGCTTGTACAGTCCATGGAGCTGGAAAGAGCCAGACACAACTGAGTGACTAATGCTTACTTACTTAACATCTAACCATTCTGTAATAAGAATTATTTAAAAGTATGCCTTTCTAAATTGGTAGTTTTATCTTGAAATCTGAGAAACTATGAAAATCAGGTTCTTTAGGATACAGACACAAACTTTTATCAGGCAGAATTCCTTTTAGCCTAGTTACATAAGGTAATCTAAACACAGTTTAAAAATTATGTAAATTTATTATATTAAAAATTGTGAACTAGGAAAGCTAGTAGGGCTTCTAATTCTGTGTCAGTGGCATCATTAAGAAAACAGGTTCTTTCCATCTTTCTGTTGTGCCATCCAAGCACAATATAACAATTATAATTCCTGCTACTTCATCCAGAAGCATAATACAAAACAGAAAAATAGAATATTTATCTTCCATGTTTTGCGTTTTAAGAACAAAGAAATATTTCTCAGTTGTTCTGTAGTAGATCTCTCATAGGCCAGAGCTGAATCAAATCATGAATCAAAAGAACACTGCTAACAAAAATGATCATCAATTGGTTTAGGCTAGTGATATTTATTCTACACTTGGAGACAGTCACTATTATGCAGTAGGTAAATTATACTGTTACGTGATATGTGTGTGTATGTTTTAATCTACATGCAGAGATTTTTCAGCAATTACAGTCTAAAATTATTATTAAATCTGAAGTCTAATTGCATAATTCAGCAATATTTGTCATTAGGAAGTGCCAGAGATGTTGCTAATTAATGAAATAAAAATTTGAAATAGATTTTTATGGAACAAATTGACAGCTTGTTAATTAATAAAATCAATGTTATGAATTAATGTTATTTGGTTAAATCAGTGAACTGGTGAATGTGTATGAATCAGGTAATATACTATTACCTGAGACACTTTATGTATTTCCATAAGTAAGAACTAAGTAAACCCTTCACTTTTTACGTGCAGAATGCTATGCAGGATTTTTTTTTTTGAGGGGGTGATTTCTATGTCCAGAAACAGGATAGATAAGAAGGTCCCTTATGTAAGATTGACTGAAATCAGCCTCTAGAATAGCGTCATGTTGCCATGAGTAAAATCTTCTATGAAAAGTGAGTTTAAAGAATAATGTGCTCTTGTCAGTTTGTGCCAGTTTCCACTGCCACATACAGAATTAAAATGTCCACTGCTTAGAACTGGCCAGGGTAAGAGGATCTGTAGACTTCTCTGGTGGCTCAGCGGTAAAAAATCTGGCCAAGCAGGAGACACAGGTTTGATCCCTGAGTTGGGAAGATCCCTCGAAAAGGAAATAGCAGCCCACTCTAGTATTCTCATATGGAAATCAGACAGAGAGGAGCCTGGCGGTCATTGGTCCATGGGGTGACAAAGAATCAGACAAGACTTAGTGACTAAATCACCACCACCACCACAAGTGTTTACATCATGGAAGTCACCAAATGCTAGATATCAGTTTTTGGTTTTAGGATGTATGATATATGCATGTATTCATTCATTCATATATTCACTGAGCTGACTGGTGGGACTGCATGAAGTGAAGTAGAAGAATGTGGTCTGAGACTTGCTTTCACACTTCCAAGGTTGTGAAAAATAGTAAATGCAGCCCTTACTATCTTCTAAATACTATTCTTCTATGTGCAAAAGCAAAGCAAAACAAATCCAACAGAATAAAACAAACAAAATCACCATTTTGGAAAACTAAACTCTTGGAAATTAAAAAAAAAATCTGCACTGGATAGGTAAACCTAAATTAATTTGATTTCTATTATTAAGAAAGAAAAATATGATTCAGATGAGCAATGAAAATCTTTTACTAAAATTTCAATCTGATCTCAATCTTTCTCTCATTTTGTCTCAATCTCTTTTTCCTTGCCCACTATTTTATGTATTATTGTCAGTGAGCTATTTCTGATTAATGAACACACCAATACTCATTTATTCTCATTAGGCAGGATGCAGACTGGCTAGAGAGTTGGTTAATCTATGCTTGGCCTGGCTGAGTTGTTCTGCTCAAGGTGAAGTTCCGTCTGAACATGGCTTCCTATCCTTGGTTAGGTCTAGGTCTGTATCGTATGTGTTCATTCTACTTCCCAGGCTGAATTGGTGGTAGCTAACCCAGTCTTGTCATTTTTTATGAAGACAGATTTGCAAAAGACCAAACTCGATCAAATAAGTACATTAAAAGTAACTTCCCACTGTTCAAAGCAAATCACAGAGCCAAGTACAAAGTTAAAAAGTGGGAAGCATATTCCCAACATAAAATCAGAACATCACTGTAACCAAGTCCAGTGTTTTCTAAAAACTCAAATTACTCAAATTAGGGAAATTGTACCCAATCAACTATGTGCCATTAAATATTTAAAAAAAAAAGAATTATACCCAAGGTTTGTTTGTTTGTTTTTTGTGATTCTCTGCCAATAAAACTTTATTTCCAAAAAGAGCTGGAAGCAAAATTAGCCAAAGGACCATGATCTACTGGCCCCTACTTTAAACAATTATCTCTCATTGACATTCAAACAAACAAGCATATTCACCACTTTTTTTTTTTACTTCCTTCACTTTGTTGTTGTTTTTTTTTTTAATTTTCACTTTCTTCCAAAGAAATCCCAGGGCTGATCTCCATTAGAATGGACTGGTTGGATCTCCTTGCAGTTGGAGAAATATTAATAAACCTGTACAAACTTGGCATTTACATTTAGGATCTGTAGCAGGAAATATTTTATTAAACTCATTAGCAGAAAACAATCTTAATGAGCTGAAAGTTTTATATACCAAGAGAATATTTTACAAATGTTAATAAACTTAAAGCACTAAAATTGAGTAGGAAATTTCAAGCATATATTTGGAAAATTCATAAGGGATAGATGACTTTCTCTCAGTTTGAATGACCAGGATTATGACTTGAGCCAGGAAACAAATAGCTTGTAATAATAGCTCCCTGCACAATAGGCAGCATGGATTTCATCTTTCCCGTTGATCCTTTTGCCGCCAGGTATTATGGAGGGAAGACAGAAATGTAGATGATGAGGCATACGTGACACATCTTGGAAATCTTGAGCTTAGAAAACCCCTGAGTCTATAAAGGAGGCAACAGCAAATCTATTCAGCCTTTTCTCTAGAGGGAAACATTATCTTCATTTTCTTGGACAGCAAAGAAGTTAGCTCTTTTCTCTGGAAGGAGACACTACATCTTCATAGGGTTTTTGATATAAAAAATAAATTTAAAATATTTTAAAATTATGTGGACACCTGATTTTCTTGGGAGGGAGAACAGAATCTCACTCTCTGGAAGATATGCATTGTTACCCAACCTGAACAATCATAAATCATTTATTTATAATTCATTAAATCATCTACAGAATATCAAAAGCACATTAGTAAAAAAGATATTATATACTGTCAATAGAGAAAATAATTAAAGTTGTCAGTATTTAGTTTCATGTAAAAAAAAAAAAAAAAGACTGAGTGCCAAAGAATTGATGTTTTCAAACTATGGTGTTGGAGAAGACTCTTGAAAGTCCCTTGGACAGCAAAGAGATCAAACCAATCAATCCTAAAGGAAGTCAACCCTGATTATTCATCATAACTGAGTGAACAACAACAAGCAATGACTAAAAACACAAGCTTTAGAGCCAGATATCTGATTTTAAATTGCCATTTTATTAGCTGTGTGGTGCTTCCCTGGTAGCTCAGGAGGTAAAGAATCTGCCTGCAATGCAGGAGACTGAAGTTCAATCCCTTGGTCTGGAAGATCCCCTGGAGAAGGTAATGGCAACTCACTCCATACTCTTGTCTAGAAAATCCTATGGACAGCAGAGCCTGGTGGGCTATAGTCTGTGGGATCCCAACGAGTTGGACATGACTGAGTGATTAAACTTTAACTTAACTGTGTGGTAGAGGGTGTATTACTTAACTTTTTGGGCTTTTGTTTCTCTACTTATAAAATGAGAATCATCATATTCATTTTCTCCTTCCCCTCACCCCTTTCCTTCTTTATCATCATCACCATCATAGGGACTATCTTATTATAGATAAATGTTTAATACAGTAATAGACTTGGAAAATGCCTCTGTTCAGTTCAGTTCAGTCGCCCAGTCGTGTCTGTCTCTTTGCGACCCCATGAATTGCAGCATGCCAGACCTCCCTGTACATCACCAGCTCTTTGCATGAGGTGGCCAAAGTACTAGAGTTTCAGCTTCAGCATCATTCCTTCCAAAGAACATCTAGGGCAGATCTCCTTTAGAATGGACTGGTTGGATCTCCTTGCAGTCCAAGGCACTCTCATGAATCTTCTCCAACATCACAGCTCAAAAGCATCAGTTCTTTGGCACTCAGCTTTCTTCACAGTCCAACTCTCACATCCATACATGACCACTAGAAAAACCATAGCCTTGACTAGACGGACCTTTGTTGGCAAAGTAATGTCTCTGCTTTTGAATATGCTATCTTGGTTGGTCATAACTTTCCTTCCAAGGAATAAGTGTCTTTTAATTTCATGGCTGCAGTCACCATCCGCAGTGGTTAGGTATCAAACACTATGTAAATAAAGTTATATCCTAGATTTTATACACTATTAAACTTTCATAAAATCAGAGAGGTATTTTAATTTTATTCAGTTAAACTCTTACATTAATGAGTTTAAACACTAACTAGTTTTCAAGGTCATGATTTCTTATATATGTGTATTAGTCCTGAGACCATGATTGATATCGTTATCCCCTTTCTCACCCACTCATTTGCAGTGCTGCTCACCTTAAGCCAACACTTCTACTGATCTATAATGCTTCTTCAGTGGCATGAACCTGACCTTTATCCCTAAGGTGTCTGAGCTCTCACTGTTCTGCCCTTATGAGGTTTTTTGGTGCCATGGCTTATTTGCAATTGCTGATGACAATAGAAGAATCATTACAGAAGAATGAAGAAGAAAACAGGGTATGCCCTGGGCCCCAGACATAGACACTTCCGCACCCACTATGTAGCAGCAAACTCTTGATTCTTGTAATAATTGAGGCTGATATCCCACATATCATTAAAATTATTATTATTTGTTTTGTCCATTGGTCAAATTCTATAAAGCCCAAAATAACTGCGCAGCACGACTGTAAACATACCTTTAAGGAATGAGGCAATGTTAGTGTCCCTAGGGAACTACACTAAAGCTACAGTAGGGAAATAACAAATTCCCCAAGTGAGTCACTGAGAGTAATACTAAAATAACCACTCTTTCTTCTATCCTTGTTTTTATTTCTGGCTATTTTCTGATATTTGATGTTCTTCAGGAACAACAACTAGACAGTCTATATGAATCAGAGTCCTTGCCACTGTGTGTGTTAATGCTTAGCCTTTGACTCCTTTACTGTAACTGGTGAATGTCAACAACAGTCTGAGCATTTTGATGCATCTTAGGTACAGAGTTTTCAATATTTCTGCTCCATCCACCTAATCAAACATAATATCTACATAATCTGATGCATATCTTTCCTATTATTTGTTAAAACCCAATACTTCTGATGCTGCTATTTCCCATTATCACTGTGAATGAAAGAAACATCAGTAGTATCACCATATCACCAATTATCCTGACCACACCAAAGATTTGAGCATTCATATTCACTGATACAATGCTGTTGATGGTCATTTATATTCACTGCTATGATGAATCAAGTTGATGTTACGGTACTTATTAGAAAAAATGTATGGAGCTCCAAGCTGCCTCTGTCAGAGAACAGGGAATATATATTCTTTCTATTTTTTTTTTATGGTATGTTTTATTTCCAGGTCTTTTTCTCTTTACACCCATTTTTCTGCTCCTTTGATCAGCATAAACCAGTCTAATTTTCAAACTATGAATATCTGTATTATTCCACACTGAAATGATATCATTGCTGAAGATATGGTGAAAAAGAATAAATGAACCTAAATGTCAAATTTACAAGCAATGTGTCAGTGCTTTTTTTGCTTGACTTTTATTTAACTTAGTGCAAAGTTTTAGTTACACAGCTATGAAGCAATATAACATGTGTCCTTCTCAGAAAAACAAAACACGTTTCATAATTAAATTGGCCAACCTTTTTGGAGATTCATGAGGCAAATTACCCTTAAAAGTTTCTGTGATGTCCTATTATAAAGCATTGCATTCTAATACTCAGAGCTTTAAAAAAATAATGCAAATCCTAGTCAGATTTCCTGTAGTATAAACTTACTGTATCAATTTGTCCATAGGATAAATTGTCTATAGAGAGTCTGGATCCAAGAGCAAAATTTATATCATCAAAGACTACAGTTCTCTTCTTTCTTTCTCTGCTTATTTCTATATGTTATCTTCATTCTGTAGAGAAAATCTCTTTGTGTAATAGAAAAAGGACCACTGACATGTGTAGGTTTGCATTTTACTAGACCCACCTAGGTCTTGGGTTTGGTGAAATGCTCTCTGATGTTATCAGTACAATGACTGGTCCAGTAAGGGTTATATGGTTGGCTTAGGAAGTAAAAAAGAGGCCTCCAAGGAAACTGAGGGATCAGAATATGTCCTCTATATATTCTGTTGAATACAACCAAACTTCTTTGAGCATAGAGGATTTTTATTAAAAAATCAAATAAAATATTTTTTCAAAGCCTATACAGATATTGAAAAAATGTATATTTATCAAGAATACTAGTATGACAGACTTTCTATTCATATATGATTCCATTAACATGCAGAAATATAGCATATGTATGTTGAATTTCAAACAAGAGGCCTTGAATATGTACTGTGGTTATATCTTTGAATAAAGAAAAAAACAGTGATGATATTCTAGCACTGATAAAGCATTTTAAAGACTTTACAATGTGTTGTATAATTTACTGGTTGTATAATTTACTGGTAGACTACTGGACTTTAAAGTTTTTTTTTTTTTTAATACAAAAAAGTCATGGTTGGATAATCTAGCCAAGAACATTGAGTGATAAGTGCTTTGATGCTTAGCTACATAATCAAACAATGTGACAATGGGAAATAGGAAGGTCAAATGAAAAGAACTGGTGACAAATGGGCATTGATCTCAGGTCGCTGAAGTATATCTCAACCAGTAAAGTGGCCTTCTCAAGTTGTTAAGACATGGTCCACAGAAAATAGAAAGTATTCTAAAACTGACGTGTGAAAAAAATGTTAAAACATGGTTTTTCTTAAAGTATGTAAGAAACACCCTGATTCAAACGTGTAGTAAAAACATTCCATTTTTATATTTAAGCTTTTCCATGTGTTTAAATACAATGTTTGTACAGACTGCTATATTGTGAAATGAATACAATTAGAGTAAAAATAATTACTAATAATGATTGATTTGCAAGTAAAACTCAAAATTTTAGAAATCAATCATGAATTGCTGATTTTAACCCATTAAAAATGTTCATAATACTTTACCTTTTCATTCACTCACTACTTACCTAGTTCAGATCTATATTATTTGTCTAAGCTACTTCATTAGCTTCTTATTCTTTCTTCCTAATTCCAGTCATTCCTCCTAAAAATCAAGAATTTTTCTGAAGCCTAAACTTATTGACAACGTATTCCTCACTCTTCAGCAAGTCACTTGAGTATTACGTGTTTGGTCTCTCTGTTATCTACCAGACACAAGAGTACATAACACAACCTCTGCCTGTGACTAAGCTTTATCTGCTGTAATTTCATGAAATAAACATCTCATGACACATGTGACTAAACTTAGGAGGTATCCTGCTGCATATATCTTAGCTCTATGCTCAATTTGGCCTAAATATTATTTATTATGGCCAGCAACAAGAAACTCCAAAATAGAGTAGATTTCTGAGTTAATTGACTTAACTGACAACAATGTCAGCAATTTCTAGGGAATTTTTCATCTCTCAACTCTGCTGTTTTTGGCTGGTTTCATCAGCAGCCCAGTAGCTGTTCAGGTTTCATATACACACAGCAATATTTTTTTAGTATAGAGTGTCTTAATTTTCTGTGATTTTCCTTTAGGAACCAGGAAATAGTCTTCAGATAATGACCTGTATATTTTTTCTCTAACATATCATTCAGTACAGTTCAGTTGCTCAGTCAAGTCTGACTCTTTGCAAACCCATGAACTGCAGCACATCAGGCTTCCCTGTCCATCATCAACTTCAGGAGTTTATTCAAACTTATGTCCATTGAGTCGGTGATTCCATCCAATCACCTCATCCTCTGCCGTCATCTTCTCCTCCTGCACTCAATTTTTCCCAGCATCAGGGTTTTTTCTAATGAGTCAGCTCTTCGCATCAGATGGCCAAACTATTGCAGTTTCAGTTTAAATGTCAGTCCTTCCAGGACTAATCTCCTTTAGGATGGCTGGTTGGATCTCCTTGCAGTTCAAAGGACTCAAGAGTCTTTCCAACATCACGGTTCAAAAGCATCAATACTTCTGTGCTTAGCTTTCTTTATATTCCAACTCTTATACCCATACATGACTACTGGAAAAACCACAGCCTTGGCTAGATGGATCTTTGTTGAAAAAGTAATGTCTCTGTTTTTTTAATATGCTGTCTAGGTTGGTCATAACTTTCCATTCAAGGAGCAAGCAAGCATCTTCTAATTTCATGGCTGCAGTCACATTCTGCAGTGATTTTAATCCCCTAAAAATAAAGTCAGCCACTATTTCCACAGTTTCCCCATCTATTTGTCATAAAGTGATGGTACCAGATGCCATGATCTTAGTTTTCTGAATGTTGAGCTTTAAGCCATCTTCTTCACTCTCCTCATTCACTTTCTTCAAGAGGCTCTTTAGTTCTTCTTCACTTTCTTCCATAAGGGTGGTGTTATCTGCGGTTATTGATATTTCTCCCGACAATTTTCATTCCGGCTTGTGCTTCATCAAGTCAAGCATATATCATGATGTACTCATTATATAAATAATCAGAGTGACAATATACAGCCTTGATATACTCCTTTTCCTATTTGGAACCAGTCTGTTGTTCCATGTCCAATTCTAACTGTTGCTTCCTGACCTGCTTTCTCTTCCTGACCTGACACAGGTTTCTCAAGAGGCAGGTCAGGTGGTCTGATATTCCCCACTCTTTAAGAATTTTCCACAGTTTATTGTGATCCACACAGTCAAAGGCTTTCACATAGTCAATAAAGCAGAATTAGAAGTTTTTCTGGAACTCTCTTGCTTTTTCCATGATCCAGCAGATGTTGGCAATTTGATCTTTGGTTCCTCTGACTTTTATAACACCAGCTTGATCATCTGGAAGTTCACGGTCCACATATTGCTGAAGCCTGGCTTGGAGAATTTTGAGCACTACTTTAAGAATGTGTGAGATGAGTGCAATTGTGGAGTAGTTTCAGCATTTTTAGCATTGTCTTTCTTTGGGACTGGAATGAAAACTGACTTTTTCCAGTCCTATGGCCACTGCTGACTTTTCCAAATTTGCTGGCATATTGAATGTAGCACTTTTAAAACATTATCTTTTAGGATTTGAAATAGCTCAAGTGGAATTCCATCACCTCCACTAGCTTTGTTCATAGTGATGCTTCCTAAGGCCCACTTGACTTTACATTCCAGGATATCTGGCTCTAGGTGAGTCATCACACCATCATGATTATTTGAGTCATGAAGATTTTTTGTATAGTTCTTCTGTGCATTCTTGCCACCCCTTCTTAATATCTTCTACTTCTGTTAGGTCCATACCATTTCTGTCTTTTATTGAGCGCATCTTTGCATGAAATGTTCCCTTGGTATCTTTAATTTTCTTGAAGAGATCTCTAGTCTTTCCCATTCTGTTGTTTTCCTCTATTTCTTTGCACTGATCAGTGAGGAAGGCTTTCTTATCTCTCCTTTCTATTCTTTGGGACTCTGCATTCAGATGCTTATATCTTTCCTTTTCTCCTTTGCTTTTTGCTTCTCTTCTTTTCACAGCTATTTGTAAGGCCTCCAAGAGATCTCTAGTCTTTCCCATTCTGTTGTTTTCCTCTATTTCTTTGCACTGATCAGTGAGGAAGGCTTTCTTATCTCTCCTTTCTATTCTTTGGGACTCTGCATTCAGATGCTTATATCTTTCCTTTTCTCCTTTGCTTTTTGCTTCTCTTCTTTTCACAGCTATTTGTAAGGCCTCCTTAGAAGGCATTTTGCTTTTTGCATTTCTTTTTCTTGGGGGTGGTCTTGATCACTTTCTCCTGTACAAAGTCAGGAATCTCTGTCCATAGATCTTCAGGGACTTTGTCTATCAGATCTAGTCCTTTAAATCTATTTCTCACTTCCACTGTATAATCATAAGGGATTTGATTTAGGCCATACATGAATGGTCTAGTATTTCCCCCACTGTCTTCAATTTAAGTCTTAATTTGCCAATAAGGAGTACATAATCTGAGCCACAGTCTGCTCCTGGTCTTGTTTTTGCTGATTGTATAGAGCTTCTCCATCTTTGGCTGCAAAGCATATAATCAGTCTGATTTTGGTATTGCCCATCTTGTGATGTTCATGTGTAGAGTCTTCTCTTATGTTGTTTGAAGTGGGTATTTGCTATGACCAGTGCATTCTCTTGGCAAAACTCTATTCGCCTTTGTTTCTTCATTCTGTACTCCAAGGCCAAATTTGCTTGCTACTCCAGGTGTTTCTTGACTTCCTACTTTTTCATGCCAGTCCCCTAGAATGAAAAGAACATCTTTTATGGGGTGTTAGTTCTAACAGGTCTTGTAGGTCTTCATAGAACCGTTCCACATCAGCATCTTAAGCATTACTGCTCGGGGAATAGACTTGGATTAGTGTGAATGGTTTACCTTGGATATGAACAGAGATCACTTGAGACTGCATTCAAGTACTGTGTTTCGGACTCTTTTGTTGACCATGACGGCTACTCCATTTCTTCTAAGGGATTCCTTCCCATAGTAGTAGATATAATGGTCATCTGAGTTAAATCCAGTCCATTTTAGTTCACTGATTCCTAGACTGTTGACGTTCACCCTTGCCATCTCCTCTTTGACCACTTCCAATTTGCCTTGATTCATGGACCTATCATTCCAGGTTCCTATGTAATATTGCTCTTTACAGCATCGGACCTTGCTTCTATCACCAGTCACATCCACAGCTAGGTGTTGTTTTTGCTTTGGCTTCATCCCTTCATTCTTTCCAGAGTTATTTTTCCACAGTTCTCCAATAGCATATTGGGCACCCACTGACCCGGGAAGTTCATCTTTCAGTCTCCTATCTTTTTGACTTTTGATACTGTTTATGGGTTTCTCAAGGCAAGAATACTGAAGTGGCTTCCCATTCCCTTCTCCAGTGGATCACATTTTGTCAGAACTCTCCCTCATGACCCGTCCATCATTGGTGGCCCTATATTCAATGTATGCTAGAATTGGGTAATATAATCATTTCTGAACCAGTCACATGCACGAGGAATGGGATTATGTCCAGAATAATGAGTTACCACCAAATGCCTGAGTAGAGCAGTGAAAACTGTAGGCCATGACTATATTTGGGAGATGTATCACTTGAACAGAACTGAAATCTTATTAAACAGAAAGAATGAGGGAATAGATGCTATTTATTTTACCTATGGATTTGTTATTATTTTCTAATCCTAAACACCATGTAAAACAAGTCAGACATTTCCTTCTTTACACAATCCTTATTCCCTTCACCCTCTTGCCACAACAAATGGGTAGTCTTTTTTAGGGCTCTAATAAAAGATGCTTACTCCTTGGAAGAAAGGTTATGACAAGCCTACATAGCATATTGAAAAGCAAAGACATTACTTTGCCAACAAAGTTCTATCTAATCAAGGCTATGGTTTTTCCTGTGGTCATGTATGGATGCAAGAATTGAACTGTGAAGAAAGCTGAGTGCCAAAGAATTGATGCTTTTGAACTGTGGTGTTGGAGAAGACTCTTGAGAGTCCTTTGGACTGCAAGGAGATCCAACCAGCTCATTCTGAAGGAGATCAGCCCTGGGATTTCTGTGGAAGGAATGATGCTAAAGCTGAAGCTTCAGTGCTTTGGCCACCTCATGTGAAGAATTGACTCATTGGAAAAGACTGATGCTGGGAGGGATTGGGGGCAGGAGGAGAAGGGGACGACAGAGGATGAGATGGCTGGACGTCATTACCGACTCGATGGATGTGAGTTTGACTGAACTCCAGGAGATGGTGATGGACAGGGAGGCCTGGCATGCTGCAATTCATGGGGTCACAAAGAGTCAGACATGACTGAGCAACTGAAGTGAACTGAACTGAACTGAATAATAGATTATACCAGTCAATCAGAATTTGGGGTTATTTATTACTATAATTGATTCTTCTAATAATCTCTTACTAAGAGAGTAAAAATATTTTATATTCATTTTACCATACCCAGTGTGATATTTCAACAATATTTGCTGAATGAATTGCTCAACACTGAAAATTATCCAGTCAATAAAAGGTTCAAGTAGAACAGCTTCTTTTGACTAGCACTTAGGAAAACCTTGGGTATTTGGAAATAGTTATAGGAATTTATTTTAAAATATCCCCTTTCTTATAGTCACTGAAAACATGTTAAGATTATAAGACAAAATAGAGAAGATGGAGTTTCCCTACAGTTCTAAAGTAGGTTAGGCATCTCTGATGTATTCTGTTGTTTACAAGTCTTCCTTGAGGAAAGCTATGCCAGTGAACCTGCTTGTCATAGTTCTCTCAGCATTTAGCCAGTGTGTCTTCCATGAACACATCATAAATACGTATGATTATGTAATATACTAAGAATATTTGCCTTTTACTGGTTATACATTTAACATCTTATTTAACTATTGCTACATATATATCTTTATTGATTAGTATGCTGCAGAAAGTACCACTGAGGATCTCAGAGGAGGGCTCAAATTGACAGTGTACTTCATTGGTAGGAGTCAAGAGAATGCCCATTCGTTTAGAGTTAGATCAGCTGCTTAAAAGCCTCAACAGATCTCAGTCAAATGAGAAGCCCACATTTGCAGACACAGCAGATTTCAAACCCTCCATCACAAAAAGGAAGCCTGTGCTATTGGAATATATCTTTTACTGCCAGTCTTGGTACCTGTCACCAGGAGTCATGCAGGATCCTCTTGACACCAAACACTTTGGGCCAGATCATCTACTCTTCTTTCTTTGCTTTTCACAACTGCCTTTGGAACACCAAATAAAATTTCATTATGCCTTTTAATCTGTCTCTGTCATTCAACACAAGAACTTCAATTCTGCCAGATCAGTCCTTTTGCCTGGGATTTCAGTCCCCATAGGATTCTAGACACTGAATTCCCTGTTTCCATCTCTCAAATCTCACCAACTACTAAAATATTGCACTAAATATTCTATAACTCAGTCATCAGCAATTTTTGTGACACTCTGTGACTCTACCTTGAACAATCTTTTCATCTTTTTCTCTCTGAAACCTGGTTCTGCTTTGAATTGACTGTTTCAATGACACAGTGTCAGTATCCTCCCCACCGGCCAGATGTGTATAAGAGACAGTTGCTCTTTACAGCATCGGACCTTGCTTCTATCACCAGTCACATGCACAACTGAGTATT
>SJYC01041189.1:0-11117 GCA_006408675.1 Madoqua kirkii
GGGTGGGGTGGGTGGTGGTGGAGTTATTCAGCTGTGAAATCAGACTCTACCACCAACTGTTGTTGCTTGTTTTAATTATTTGCCGATTCTTGGGCCAGTCTTCCTTCTGATATAAAGACTTTAGCTCCTGCCACGATGATGACTTTGCCAACACAGTCACTCATGAATTTCAGAAATGTTAGTGGCTATTATCATAGCCTCTCTGTTTCATGGTGTTATCTCTACCAATTGTCAGGTATCCAGTCCCATCATAGACATAGATGCCATCACTATCAATAGCTCGCTCTCCAGCTACCACCTCATATTTTCCCAATTTCTTCATTGACTACACTCAGTCTTATGAAAACTGTGAAGCAGAGCTTCCACTAATATCCTTCCTCCTGCTTCTAGTCTTCTTTCTTTGCTTACAGTTTTAATCCTATATTTAATCATTACATAACACTTAATTTCTTTCTCATTTTTTTGCTTTGCTGTACTGGTATGGCTAAATTACAATCTTACAGAAATCTCATCTCTACCTCTATGACATATGCATCTAGAAAATACACACATACACACATACATGCACACACAACCATTCTATTTCAGTGAGTCTCCTCTCCTGAAATAACTTCCTATACTGGGATGCTACATTTATATTCCCAAACTGGACTTCTTCATTAAGTTGACATCCACAATGTCCAAATGGCTATTCATTATCTCAGAGTCATCTAAATTCAATATGTAGCAAAATGAACTTCTCTTCTATGCCCCAATTGTGTTCCTCCTATAACGAAACTTAGTAAATAAAACTGAGAAATAAAATCTTAGGAGTCACCAATGACTGGCCTTCTTTCAGTCTCTGTCTCTCTGTTAGTATTTCACTCATTCCTCCTCTGTCCCTCTAAATCTTTTTCTCTGTCACAGCACACATATAACCCACCAACAAAGTCTTTTGCCTTTAATTAGAAAATACATCCACGCATGGTCGTTCACTTTCTTTGTTACACTCCTTACCTGACCACTGTCATCGGCAGATAGGATTACTGTAATATCTTTCCAACTCTAACTACTCATGCTTTTACCTTCCTTCAGTATATTTTGTATTCCTTTAAAAACAAAGCATATCATGTCACTCATCTGCTCAACATTTTAAAATATCTTTATATTTCTATTTACTTCACTCAATAAAAGCCAAAGTTCTGATCACTGTTATAGCAAAACTTGCATCAAGTTCAACAGGCAAGAATGACTATTTGAGGTTATTGGAACAGGGGAGAGAGACAATTATTTTAGTCTGAACACAACTCTACTGAAATAAAGGGCAAGAGGATTTTTAAGCACTGTAGTGAGTTAATGGAAAAGTACTGGAGGATGGTAGGGCATTGTGTTTGCTAATTGGATTTATCCAAAGGTAAAATAAACTTTTCATATCTTTTAAAACAGAAGGTAATTTTACAACTTGGAGCAATACATGCAGAGAAATTAGACACCTATGCATCCAGAGAAACTGCAATAAGGATGCCACCATCTTCCTTGATCATTATGGTTCAAAGCAATGCCTTCATAAGTCCTTGAGAAAAAAAAAAAAATCCTGCATTTTGAAAGTGGCAAGAAGTTTCTTAAAGGATTTATATCTGAAAGGTGAAGAAGTGGAGAAAAGGAATTTATAAGTTTTTTAAAGTAAATGCACTAAGAAAAAAGATACACAGGTATATCTGTGTATCTATATACTTATACATGCAAAAATGTGTATGTTCACACATATTTATATATTTACATAAATTTATATATTTCTTATAGTTTCTCTTCATATTTCTGGCTTTGACTCTTAAGATCTAGAGTGGAATAATGATACTATCTTAGATAAAGTTTCCCAAAGGCAGACACTGAAGTAAAGATTCATATGTCAGTGATTAATTGAGGAAGTAATCTATTAAAGAAGTGACTTACCAAAGAATAATGTGAGGAAGCAAGAGGAGAGATGGTAGAGAGTCAATAAAGGATGCTCTTTCTGAGGAAGACTCAGTGAAGTCGAATCCTACAGACAATCCTAAAACATAAATTTACCGTTTTACTTGCAGATTCAAGTAGTCATCTTTCATAATTCTATACTGAAATTTATTTACTGTGAGATTTAAAAAGAAAATATAAACTCCCATAAACTTTGTGATCTCTTTATATGAGTCTGAAACATCAACAGTGTTTTCAGAAAATTTTATGACAATGGTATGTGCTATTGATTAGAAACCGAGGAAAATACACCCAGAAATGTTAGCTCTGTCAGTTTTTAATCCAGAAGCCTCTCTCTATTTAGTATATAGTATTTGTATCATAGTAAGATCCTAAGGGAACTTTTTTCACTAAGTGGTGAAGGCTCTCTTCTAGCTTGCAGACTGCCAACTTCTTGTTGTGTCTTTATACAGTGGAAGAGTTGAGGGATTTCTCTTAGGCTTTCTCTTTTATAAGGATATTAATCCCATTCATGAGGGCTCTGCCATCATGACTTAATTTTCTCCCAAATGCCCCTCTTCTACTACCATCAACCTACAAGTTTTGAGTGGATACAGTTTTTCAGATATAGCAGAGACTAAGTTATTTATCATTAACCTATAATTAGTCACTCACCATTTATTGGAACAATGTTTGATGATAGGGAAATTACTATCACTGTCACTAGTAGATATATAAAAAGAGATATAAACAACTGTCCCCTTGATGTATCAAAAGAGATTTTGAGAAAAACTGGTGTTTATGCTGAATCTTAAAGGAAATTTATGGTTTTCATGACATAGTTAAAAATATTTATACTTCAGTTTAGAGAAAGTGTCATGTGCAGTTGAATGGTGAAAAGATATAGGCTAAAATCTCTATGTAAACAGTTGGTTCATGAAGAAACAGTGAAGATCTTTAATCAAGAATCAGTTTTGTTCAGTTGCTCACTCAAGTCCCATTCTTTGTGACTCCATGGACTGCAGTACACCAGGCTTCCCTGTCCACCAATTTCCAAAGCCTGTTCAAACTCATATCTATCAAGTTGGTGATGCCATCCAACCATCTTATCCTCTGTCATCCCCTTCTCCTCCTGTCTTCAATCTTTCCCAGTATCAGGGTCTTTTTCAATGATTCAGTTCTTCACATTAGGTGACCAAAGTATTAGAGTTTCAGCTTCAGCACCAGTCCTTTCAATGAATATCCAGGAGTGATTTCCTTTAAGACTGACTGGTTTGATCTCCTTGCAGTCCAAGGGACTATCGAGTCTTCTCCAACACCATGGTTCAAAAGCATGAATTCTTCAGTGCTCAGCTTTCCTTATAGTCCAACTCTTACACCCACACATGACTACATAGCTTTAACTAGATGAATTTTATTGGCAAAGTAATGTCTCTGCTTTTCAATATGCTATCTAGGTTAATCAAGAATTGATGATGTCAAATCTCTTTTGGTAAAAGATAACTTGGAGAGAAAGTAGAGTCTGTAGAGAAATAGAAGTTGTTGGCAAAACAAACAAAAGACAAAGAAAAATAAGACAAAGAAAATAAACTAAAAAGTTAAAAGGATTTTGCAATGATCTGTCATAATTGAACAAACTGAGAAAGTGTCATGAAGTATGGAAAAGTTTGAAGCTAAGTATTTAAAGATCATCTAGATTTTGAGAACAAAGAATATGGATGGGTTGTGGATGATTCTGAAGATGGCAATGTTGTCAAATAATGAAACAAACCAAAACAGTGTGATGATGATAATAATAATGATAATGAAAACTATGAGTTTCAGAGGCAGAATTATAAATTGGGGCTTGTGTATATGCTTGGAATTTCTGAGATGCATCCATTCAATAATTTTAAAAGTGTATGACTGTTAATCACATATTAAATGCTAGGCACTGGCTTTTTATCTGTAAATCATATAGGCAGGATGAGACACTATAAGTTAGTAAATAATGTAGATAATAAGCTTATTAACAAACAAATAGAAAGATAACTGGAATTTGGAGCACATTCTATGAAGAAAATAAACAGGATGCCATGATAGCAGAACTGAACTAATATATTCAGATGAGCATATCTCATTTCTGAGCAGGGAACTGCTGAAAAATAGGCCTGGGCTTTGGAAGCAAGGTATGAACTGAATATACAGATTGGGAGATCATCAATAGATAGCTGGTAATGAGGCTTTGAAAGTGGGAAAGCTTCTAAAATACAGTGTGACAAATTAGAAAGAGCCATTTAGCTAATGATAACTGGCTATATTTACTTGTTTCAATAATACTGTAAAGAGATTGAGGCTATATTTACAGGCTTTTAGAAGGGAATTGAAGTTTTTCAGTGTTGAGTTTATTTTGTTTTCTAAGGAATAAATTTTTCCAAGGACATTTCATTATCCAAACAGATTTTATTTTTTGTGGGTGAAACTAATTTTGAGTATTTTAATGCCTGCTCCTACTATCTATATGCATGTGCAGATCTTGAGAATTGTTTGTTTATAAAAAACGTTCACAGAAAGTGTAGGCAGAAGAATGGTAAGTGCGTTCTTGAGCTGACTCCTGGAATGAAGGAGTTTAAAAGGTTAATTCTCAAACTCTTGCTTTTTGACAAACTATGTCTTGAATTATAATTTCAAAACCTTGAAGCTAAAAGTCCAATACTTTGACCATCTGATGTGCAGAACTGACTCATTGGATAAGCCCCTGATGCTGGGAAAAATTAAAAGCAGGAGGAGAAGGGGATGATAGAGGACAAGATGGTTGGATAAGATGTGTATAAGAGACAGAGCTTGCCATCACCAAGAGGAAGAGTCTATTCCTCGCTTCTTCTACATAGATGCCTTGCGGCGGTAATGTTTTTGTAAAGACTGAACCTGGAGCTTTAAGTTGTTCTCTTCAGTTGGTCCTTCACATTATAATTACAGCTGTTTTCCTTCTCTTCCCATCTCCCTACTTTCCTTTTTGTATATAGGTTGATGCTGATGACCCAGAAGAAAGTGATGCTACTAACTAGCTTCTTCCCCTGCAGTACTGTATATTGCCTTGCACTCATCCATGTCAAACATGTACTGAACCGCATCAGCATCACCTTCACTTTGTTTGTTTAGCGGGTAAGTGTGTGCTCAATTGTGCACCTCACACTTGAAACAAACAAAATACATCAAATATAGAAAGCAATAGTTTCAAAACATCCCATCAAGCAATGAAGGATACCACTCCCTGAGAATGAGATACAAATTAGGGGAATCTTATGACTGTGCCACATTAGTGCCTTGAGAGAATTTTCAAGACGAACAAAGAGGGAAAATACAAATAAAACTCAGTAGATCATCTGAGGTGATGCCTCTGCGATTCTGAAAAAGCAAGATACCTAGAGTTGATAGAGCAAGATATAGGAAAGGAAAGTGCTGCCTAGAAAGAGAACTCTAGAGATCTTCAAGGCCCTCACCATAAATATTTATCTAAGGGCAAATCAGTGCACAAGTGTGAAGTAACCTCTCAAAACCAAGAAAAGAACTCAAGAGGTTTAAAGGTAACTGTGCCTGGCATTGACACAAGGCTGGGAACAGTGCCCATTCCCAACAGATGGATAGAAATTCTTTTGATTCAAAAGCCTTGGGCAGAGTAACAGAAAAGACTTGACTTCAGTAGTGTAAATAATTATTACCAGATCACATATTTTCAACAGAGACAAATCACTTTCAAGGGGTTGAAAATCAGTTCTTGAGAGTCAAGAAAGTCTTAGATATCAAAATATTTTCTTTACCTCTAAATGGCCACAGTATATAAATTGAAATGATGTATATAAATTGAAATGATGTATATTTGTGGCATTAAAATTTAATGAGAAGAGGGTGATTGAAAAAAAATCTAAAAAGGCTTCACAGGACTTCTCTGGTGGTCCTGTGACTAAGACTCCATGCTCCCAATATAGATGGCCCGAGTTCCATCCCTGGTCGGGGAACTAAATCTCCCATGCCACAGCTAAGTGTTTGGATGCCTCAAATAAAGACCCCACATTCCACAGCAAAGATTTAAGATTAAGCATGCCTCAACCAAGACCTAATACCTCTAAATGGCCACAGTATATAAATTGAAATGATGTATATAAATTGAAATGATGTATATTTGTGGCATTAAAATTTAATGAGAAGAGGGTGATTGGAAAAAAATCTAAAAAAGCTTCACAGGACTTCTCTGGTGGTCCTGTGACTAAGACTCCATGCTCCCAATATAGATGGCCCGAGGTCCATCCCTGGTCGGGGAACTAAATCTCCCATGCCACAGCTAAGTGTTTGGATGCCTCAAATAAAGGCCCCACATGCCACAGCAAAGATTTAAGATTAAGCATGCCTCAACCAAGACCTAGCACAACCAAACAACTAAATAAATATTTTTTTTTAAAAAAGAAAGAAAGCAAAGAAAGGAATCCCATATAAAATGGCTTCATAGAGGATTATGAAAAATATTTAAGAAATATTGCTTTTAGGCTGACTTTTGCTCTGGTCTCATCTAACAAATATTGCAAGAAAGACTAGAAAGCTTTAAACCATTTAAAGTAACTGAACTGCACTCCATGCTAAGACGTAAAAATATTTGTAAGCCTATAATAATATCTAACACCCAGCAAGGAAAATCATTACCAGGAATGCAAAGTGGTAGGAAAATTCAAAGCTTCTGCTCTTTGGAAAATATTTTTCAGGGAAAGAAAAGATGAGTCACTGACTGAGAAAAAATATTTGTGAATCACATAAATAACTTCTATTCAGGATACATAAAGACTCTAAGATGTTGATTTTTTTGTTTTTAAAGCTAATATCCAAATTTAAAGAATGAAGGAGTTGTTTGAATAGACACTTAGTGAGGCAGATAAATATAAGAATAGCAAATATGCTAAAAACATGGAAAGATGTCAATATCATTATTAATTTCTATGGAATTTCAAATTAAAATAATAATGAAAATAATTTCCAAATATCTATGACTGATAACAAGGACTATTAAAGATATAAAAGTGAAAATGTTAGTCACTTAGCAGTATCCGACTCTGCGATCCTATGGACTGTAGCCCATCAAGCTCTTCTGAATATGGGATTCTCCAGACAGGAATACTGGAGTGGGTTGCCACGTCCTCTCCCATGTGATCTTCCCAGTCCAGGGATCAAAGCCTCATCTTGTGTTTCCTGCACTGGCAGGTGGTTCTTTACAGCTAGAGCCACTTGGGAGGATCATATATATATATAGTTTTAAAATAAAGACTATATCACGTTTTGAGGCAGCATTTGAGGACCAGGAGTTGTCATACAATGTTGCTAGGAATGCAAAATGAGAAAATGCATTTGAAAATGAACCTGACAGTTTACAAACATTAAATACATACCTGCCACAAGCTCTAGCCATCCTACTCTCAGGCATTTACCTGATAGAAGTAAAAGCATACATCTAGAGAAAAGATTTGAGTATAAAATTGCCAGATACCTCATAAATATGCATGTCTTACAGGTACTAAATGATTTGGGTTTCTATACTTTATTAACATTGGCAGGATACTCTAAATGTCCTGTATTTAGATTTTTTGGATAAATTACAAAAATTAGTAGCCAAAGCTCCTGCAGTGCGGGAGATCTGGATTTGATCCCTGGGTTGGGAAGATCTCCTGGGAAGGAAATGGCAGTCCACTCCAGTACTCTCGCCTGGAGAATCCCACGCATGGAGGAGCCTGGTGGACTACAGTCCATGGAGTCTCAAAAGAGTCGGACACGACTGAGCGACTTCACTTTCACTTCCAAAGCTATTTTTTAAAATTTTTCACCATAGTAATTAATGTTTTAATCATTCAAATGGCAAAACTACTTCAATTTATTTTTAATTTTTAAATTCATAAACCTCTCAGCAATTCAACTTGGTTTTATTATCAGTTATGAGGAATTATGAGTAACAGGTTCATATATTCATGAGATCATAAAACCAATTTTTTTCAGTGTTCACAATACTTGATATTATCTTTTCTCTATTTTTATATTTGTGAATGCCAAAGTGGCAAAACAAAAGTATACATTTTGATGAATAACTGAACAGTAGGCAATTATACAGAGAGAAAAATGTCTTTTGAAGCTCTTTTTGCATTAGTGATCATTCACTCAATTTCAGAAATCATGGAGTGTCAGATATAAATCAGTTTATACCAACAGCTAAGCATAAAGAAAATGTATAATTTTTTCAGTTAGTAATAAACCAAGTGATTTAACTAAATATTTTGGTTAAGAAAGATTTAAATGAAGGAAATAAAATAATCACAGCAAAAGATATAATGGCCTTCCAAACTGCACTTCAGCAGTCTCTTAGCCCAAATGCTTGTGTGAACATACTTCTCCCAGAACCATTATAACTTCAGAAAAGCAAACAAATTTTCAAATTCCTGGACCAAAAACAAACAAAAAATCTTGCAATAATGAAAAGTTCCTTGCTATTATGGCATAACTGGGGGTGCAAGTAATCACAAAACAGAAAAATTTCTGGTATACTAGTACTTTTGTCATTGAAAAGGCTTGCTCATATGTCTATTGTAAGTAAAATCTCTTCCAGGTAAGACTTTGGAAGCAAGAGCAATGTTTTTCAGAGACACTCAAGTTTAGAGTTAATGAAAGAAATCGTACTGTTTATGATCAAGACACTATAAATCTAGATTTTTGTGGATGCTTGTATTAAGGTACAAGATGTTTATTTAAAGATGAAATAAGACACGTATGATTCTCTTGAGCGTGTTGGGTCTGACCTACATTCTCCATCTGTGTGCATGCTAAGTCGCTTCAGTCTTATCCAACTCTCTGCTACCCTATGGACCATTGCCTGCCAGGCTCCTCTGCCCATGGAATTCTCCAGGCAAGAGTACTCAAGTATGTTGCCATGTCCTCCTTCAAGGATATTCTACATAATGTTTCTCAAATAGTATTCAAATAGCTTTCTATTAACTTTGAAGTAATTGTCATGAAATATTATTCATTTATCCTGTTTGAACTGAGCAAGTATATTTGTAATGTTATTGGTATTCTGTATTCTCAGATTCTCTTGTCTTCAAAACTCTGCTGAATCTCTGACAAATGTAGGGAATTTTGCTTATTTGAAGTACTGATATCATGCTTTAATTCCTAAAGTCCCCCAAATTCTTGTTGCCTTTTAAATAATCCACTGAGTAAAGCCAATTACTTTCTTGTATGTTGTTTTCAACATCTCTTTAGCAAAAAGATTATGCAAATTGAAAGAAAAGCAAACTGTGTTCTTGAAATGCTCCATTGCTTAAAAAAAATTGTAGAATATGTTAAATAATGGACAAAAAATTTATCCTTTTAAGTGTCAAAGCTGTCTTTAAAGGGGACAGCATTACTAATAAAGAAAAAAAGGAATTCCAACTTTAAGTGAATAATTCTTATGATATTTGCCATGACTCTTTAGAAATGGATTTCACTGTTTTTTGTAAATGTATTCAGCATTCAATAGTTTAGCAATTTTGAATTCCTTTATTTTTTAGAGTGTAAAGCTGAGAAGTTCAGTTCATTTCAGTTGCTCAGTCTTTTACTTCCAAGGAGGAAGTGTCTTTTAATTGTATGGCTGCAGTCACCATCTGCAGTGATTTTGGAACTCAAGAAAATAAAGTCTGTCTCTATTTCCATTGTTTCCCCATCTATTTGCCATGAAGTGATGGGACCAGATGCCATGATCTAAGTTTTCTGAATGTTGAGTTTTACGCCAATTTTTTCACTCTCTTCTTTTACTTTCATCAAGAGGTTCTTCTTTCATGAAGAGCCTCTTCTTCATTTTCTGCCATAAGGGTGGTGCCATCTACATATATGAGATTATTTATATTTCTCCCAGCAATCATGATTCCAGCTTGTGCTTCATCCAGTCCAGCATTTCTCATGATATACTCTGCATATAAGTTAAGTAAGCAGGGTGACAATATACAACCTTGATGTACTCTTTTCCTGATTTGGAATCAGTACATTGTTCCATGTCTTGTACTAATTGTTGCTTCTGGACTTGTATACAAGTTTCTCAGGAAGCAGGTCAGGTATTTGGTCTGATATCCCCATCTCTTTAAGAATTTTCTGCAATTTATTGTGATCCACACAGTCAAAGGCTTTGGCTTAGTCAATAAAGCAGAAGTGGATGTTTTTCTGGAACTCTCTTTTTTCTGGAACTCTGTAAAGTTGAGAAGCATGTAAACAAATTTACCTAAATCAGAGCAGTTAATAGTGGCAGAGAAAGGGCAAAAACTCTGTGTCCTGTGCCCAAGATTCTATTTTTCCAAAATGCTGCACTGAGTTTAGCATATAAAGTTTCAGAGAGGTTCTGCTCATTCTACCTTCTTAAAACTACGCCTCTGGAAGTCCTAACAGTAATAGTAATATAATGACCTCAAGATAGGGTGGGATTTTTATTTATCAGGACTTAACAAAATTTTGTTTAATGTAAAGGTGAGTTTAAAAGAAGAGAAGTACTCTTGTGCCGGAAATAAAGAGACATAAAAGTCTTATAAGTACTTTCCACAAATTTTGTTTAATTCAGTTCTCATGGCAATTCTTCAAGGCATAACTAGTACAAAGAGGAATGCCAGGTGCAACTGCCATGAAAACATTGAAATACAGATACACGAAATAATTTACTTAAGACTCTACCGTAAGTTCCATTTCTAGGATTGAAACCAGGAAATTCGCTACAGACTCAACACTTCTATTTCATCTTTAAAGAATTTGATTATTTTACAAGGATGTTTCTAAATAATCTTCTGACATGGAAACAAAAGGAATTATCAAAAGTGGTGGTGGAGAGAAAAGAATAAAAATTGATGGCAATCTTAGTATTTTTTTTATCAGTAAGCAATATTTTAAAAAGTCTTGATCAAGACATGCAGTGGAATATTGAAGAAGGTAAGTTATGGCATGAATGATGATATGTACAATACTGATATTGTGAGGTTTGTACAAATCAAATTTAAAGATTGATTTTCAGAGTTGTTAATTTTATGACAGACTAATCAGTATACCCGTTCATGCTAATGCTTAATGAGTTTTCTCTCATGAATGTTCAATGGGCAAAAAAAAAAAAAATAAATTGTATATAATCACTTATGATGAAAATGGAACATAAACTA
>SJYC01041191.1:0-11115 GCA_006408675.1 Madoqua kirkii
ATTCATGAATGATGGAGAACAAATAGGGCATACTGATAAAAGAACATTCAACTAGAAATCAAAAGTTTGAGATCTTTCTTAAATTGCAGGCCTTCTCATCTCAATCAAAAAGTGTTAATCTCACTTTAAATATTTATGGTCTCTCCAAAATTTTTTAAAGGAAACAATAAATAATTCCACTCTAATTTCTCAAATTGTTTTTAAATTGTGCTCAATATGAAAACATGAAGTTTTCAGTAACAAATTATGTGATCCTGTGCCATTGAGGAACTCATTTAGTATATTCAATGAGCTATAAATGAGGAAACGTTAGTTTTTTAACCACTAATCATGGTTATGACCATTCCTGAAAAAAATAGTATATGTTCCTGCCATTTTGTAATATTTTTTTCTGTACCTAGTAATTTTCTTCTTTCAAATGTAATTTCACTTAATATTTTGTCATGTTTTCTGTCTCTACAGGCTGACTCAGACTGAAACCAATGACTGATTTTACTTAAATCTGACTTTCTGTATCTTCACAAAGAATTCATGTTTTAACTTCTCAGGCATTATTCCCCTTCCAAATTTTTCTCTTTTTCTCTTTACTGATCCCTGGTGATTTCTCCAGGGCTTGCTTAGATCACCTCCTAGCATCTAATCTTATTAATTACCTCAAGGACTACAAATTTGTGTGGATTTGTTTGGTACAAACTCCTTTCAATCACAGGAAGTCTTCTTCTTTCAATTTCTTTCTTCTTGAGTATCCACTCTGAGCTCTTTGAGTTCTAGCCAACAAAACGTTCTTTATTCTCTGGATCCTATTACCCTTAAAATCAATATCTCACTCTTTAACACTTAACTGGTCTTCTCTTATTTTCTCCAGGTCTTGGTGAGCAAAGATACCATCTTACATTTTGGTCCTTAGCATCATGGTAGGTACACAGTTTGCACAAATACAAAGTGGTATTTGATTGATTGAACTATTGTGTTATGTAGAATTCTATGTATATTCATAAGAGTCACTTATAACTACTTAATGACAGAAGGTACACATTTACAGATACATATTTGATTTAATATAGATGAAAACTTACTAAAAGTTAAATAGAAATAAGAGTGTCAGTCACATCAAAAAAATTAGTCCTTTATAACTGGTTTATGCAAGAATGAATTGCTATTGGATAAAGATATTGAATATTCAATAACTGGACAAAAGCTAGAGCAATAGAGGGCAATCAAATAAGCTGTAAAATTTACATTTTTATGAACATATAACATATCCTAAATTATCTATAAATCACTACTTAAACTTTATGTTTTAAATTACTTATTATTCTACTTATAAAGATTTAAAGTCTCCTCCGATCTCTAAACCCAATCTTGCTCCTTGTCCCATTAGACACAAATTTACAATATAGTATAGTCTTCAAAATGTGATGATCAGATTTAACAACCAATGTTTTGTGACATTGGAATTTACTTTCAATTGAAAGTGGCAAATACTGGTACAGAATAAGGAAGGGAATATATAAAATAAGTTCCAGAATTGAATTTAAATTTTTATATATATTAATAGCCAAAGTTTTATGTAATCTAAACAAGATTCAAATCAAACAAAAAATGTGATGATCAGATTTAACAACCAATGTTTTGTGACATTGGAATTTACTTTCAATTGAAAGTGGCAAATACTGGTACAGAATAAGGAAGGGAATATATAAAATAAGTTCCAGAATTGAATTTAAATTTTTATATATATTAATAGCCAAAGTTTTATGTAATCTAAACAAGATTCAAAGCAAACATAAACTTTAGAAACACTTATAATATATAAAAATATACCTATTGCATACTGTGAAATAAAATACTAATATATTTAGCTTACATTTACTTTTAGAGATGTATATGCAAATACTAACCATTTATTTAGATATTAGTCTTTGCCAAGTTCTTACAACAACTGCATTTATTGGATACTCTATCAGTTTTACAGATGAGAAAATTGAGGCACAAAAAGTTTTAGTAACTTGATTAGGGTTGCATGGCTAAGGAAATGGAAGATTCAGATCTTGAACCCAGAGAACATAATTTTATAATTGGTATTTAATCACTACACTATATTATATTCTGGGCTTTCCTGATAGCTCAGTTGATAAAGAATCTGCCGGCAATGCATGAGACCCCAGTTCAATTCTTGGGTCAGGAAGATCGTCTGGAGTAGGGATAAGCTATCTTCTTCAGTATTATTAGGCTTCCCTAGTGGCTCAGATAGTAAAAAATCTGCTTTCAATGCTGAGACCTGGGTTCAATCCATGGGTTGGGAAGATCCCGTGGAGGAAGGCATGGCAACCTACTCCAGTATTCTTGCCTGGAGAATCCCCAGGGACAAAGGAGCCTGGAAGGCTACAGTCCATGGAGTCAGAAAGAGATGGACACGACTGAGCCACAAAGCACAACACACCACACATATTATGTCCTACATATAGCAAATGCTAAGTTTTGCATTAGTACAAGTTTAGATGTATTGTAGGTAGATAGATTGATCAGTTCAGTTTAGTCATTCAGTCATGTCTGACCCTTTGCAAGCCCATGGACTGCAGCACGCCAGGCTTCCCTGTCCATTATCAACTTCCAGGGCTTGTTCAAGCCTCAGGTCCATGGAGTGGAGATGCAATCCAACATCTCATCCTCCGTCAAAGATAGAGATATATAGATAAAGCAATCCTTTGCAACAGATCCTAGTATCACCCTTATTGTACTAAAGCTAAGGCACAAAGATTAAGTAAAATGCCCAAGTTTGCACAGATAGAAAGTGGTAAATTGGAAATCTGAACCAAGACTATCTTTCCTAAAGTCCAGGTTCTTAGCCACTGCAGTATAATATTTCATAGAATAAACGTACAAAAAGAAATCTGCCAAATGAATTAACATTGCTGTGTTCATATTTTGATATGTTTCCCTGAAATTAGTTTGTATTGATCAGTTTTTTAATCTTATATGTTAATGAACTTATTCATTTTTCTAAGATAAGTATTAATGCTGAGAATAATGAAGAAAAGTCAATTGACTGAATCTTGACACCAAGTATTCTGAAACTTTGATCATGGAAAAGCTGTGGATTCTAACCTAAGCTCTGTTACTGATGTCTGGGGTCAGACTGAAGTGATTTTAGATTTCATGGAGATATTGTTTTTATTTTTAATTGCATCATATACAAAGGGAGGAAGAAAGGAAGGGAAGAGGAAGGAAAGAAGAAATGGATACTTAGCAAAGAAACTCAAATCTTCTCCCTGAGATCAAATTCTAGATATAGACCCTTTCCTAAATGATAGTAATTAACACATTAACCTGAATTTGTAGATAATAAGGATTGATGAGTACAAATATAATCTGGTATTTCTAGATTCTTGAGATGATAGCAAAATAGAGGAATCAGTCTAGAATAGTAATTAAAGGCTCAAAACTCTGAACCAGTGTTTTGCTGATAGTTAACTGCAGATACCTGGGTTACTTTACCTCTCTGCCTCAGTTTTCATACCTTTAATATGAGGATAATGATGATTATTTTACAAGTTAAATTAAAATATAGTTGACCCTTGAATAATGAGGGGGTTAGGAGAAAAGGGTGCCAACCCTCCAAGGAGCTGAAAAATCATGTTATATTTCATAGTGTCAGCCACATTCACAGTTCCACAGTCTTGGATTCAACCAACATGGATCATGTTGTACTCTGTACTGTATTCAGTATTGAAAGAAAACCTGTGCTATTTGCTCAATGATTTTTATTTCATCTGATTCAAAAAGATCCCTTTCCATATATAAATTTAAAAAGATTTAATAAATTTAAAAGAATGTCCCATTACTATGCTTTGGTTGTCTGTATTTCTCCTGAAACAAACTGTTACTTCTACATTTTATTTTGTCTAAATGTTCATGGTGGCTGAGTCATAATAAAAGATATGAAATATGAAAGTGAAAACATACAAAATATAACCACAAAATTCTTAAATTGAAATACGATTCTGCTCCATTTTATATACTTGTAAATTAGGAGCACAAGATTTCAATTATCAGTCAGTAATATGGAGCTTCTCAGGTGGCACTAGTGGGAAAGAAAATACCTGCCAAGACTCTAGATGTGAGTTTGTTACATGGGTTGGGAAGAGCCCCTGGAGGATGGCATGGCAAACCACTCAAGTATTCTTGCTTGGGAATCCCACGGATAGAGGAGCCCCAAGGGCTATAGTCCATCATGTTACAAACAGTCAAACATCGCTGAAACAACTTAGTATGCACGCAGGCACATCAATAATATATCTAATTCATAGAATTGTAGAAAAGCTTTTATTGCTTTTATAACTCCACTAACATAGCATGATAATTGTGCAAAAGTTTTGATAATATTTTAATGTGCTTTATTTGGCAAAAACAGAGATTAAACATTTTTTAAAAACTGAATAAAATCTACCTCTCTTTTAAGTTTTGACCACATCTCTTTACTTGTAGAAGTGATGATCAGAATATCGAAATCTGATCATGACAGACGTACTAGTGAAAATCATGCTAAATTGCATATTTCATAATTTAAGGATGTATCTTCCATGTCACATCTCTAATTCAAAATACATATCAGAAGCAAGGCGACTGTGATAGAAATGGCAGTCAGCTCTTTCCAGTAGTTCCTTTCACGCATGCTCAGTTGCTCAGTCATGCCCAACTCTTTGCAACTGTGTCCATATCACCTATGTCCATGGGATATTCCAGGCCAGAGTACTGGAGTGGGTTGCCATGCCCCACTCCCAAACCAAGGATCAGACCCTCATCTCTTACATCTCTTGCATTGACAGGCAAATTCTTTACCACTGAGCCACACCTCCTGAAAATTAAAACAATGATGAAAAAATTCTCAACAATTCACTACACTGGCTTTTAACCATTATCCATCCACATAATAAACACATACACACACACACACACACACACACACACACATTGTATTAGAAGGAAAGAATGTAAAATCAGGGAATAAAGGATTCTTCTTAAATAATATTACAACAATAAAATATTTTGGCAGTTTATATAAAGCTTAATATTTATGATAGCTTAAGCAATTCCATGTGAGCTTCAAAACAGTCACAGTGGATAGATCCTCAGTTTTTTATGTCCTGAAATTAAATGTTGTTAGTGAGAAAGAGTTCCAAAATTTAAGGACTCACTTTATCAGAGTTATGAGGGTAGCTTTTAAAAAAAAAGCAAAAAGAAAAAACTTCACAGCAAATATGGAAACAACTTGTTGTTCAGTCAGTCAATCATAGCCAGCTTTTATGACTCTGTGGACTACAGCACAGCAGGTTCCCTGTCCTTCACCATCTCCTGCCCTCAATCTTTCCCAGCATCAGGGTCTTTTCTAATAAGTCAGCTCTTTCATGTCAGGTGGCCAAAGTATTGGAGCTGCAGCTTCAGCATTAGTCTTTTCAATGAATATTTAGGGTTGATTTCCTTTAATATTGATGGGTTTGATCTTGCAGTCCAAGAGCCTCTCAAGAGTCTTCTGCAACACCACAATTTGAAAGCATCAATTCTTCAACACATATGACTACTGGAAAAATCATAGCTTTGACTATATGGACCTTTGCTGGCAAAGTAATGTCCCTGCTTTTTAATATGCTACCTAGGTTTGTCATAGCTTTTCTTCCAAGGAGTAAGCATTTTTTTGATTTCATGGCTGCAATCACTGACTGCAGTGATTTTGGAGCCCAAGAAAATAAAGTCTCTCACTGTTTCCATTGTTTCCCCATCTATTTGCCATGACATGATGGAACCAGATGCTATGATCTTAGTCTTTTGAATGTTGACTTTTAAGCCAGCTTTTCTACTCTTACCTTTCATTTTCATCAAGAGACTTTTCAGTTCCTTTTCAATTTCTGCCATAAGGGTAGTGTCATCTGTATATCCAAGATTTTTTATATTTCTCCCAACAATGGTGATTCCAATTTGTGCTTCATCCAGCCTGGTATTTTGCATGATGTACTCTGCATATAAGTTAAATAAGCAGGGTGACAATATACAGCCTTGACATACTCTTTTTCAGCTTTGAACCAGTCCGGTATTCCATGCCCAGTTCTAACTGTAGCTTCTTGACTTGCATACAGGTTTCTCAGGAGGCAAGTAAGGTAATCTGGCATTTCCATCTCTTTAAGAATTTTCCATAATTTGTTGTGATCCACACAGTCAAAGGCTTTAGCATTGTCAGGGAAACAGAAGTAGATGTTTTTTCTGGAACTCTCTTCCTTTTTTGATGATCCAACAGATGTTTGCAATTTGATCTCTGGTTCTTCTGTCTTTTCTAAATCTAGCTTGTAAATCTGGAAGTTTGTGGTTCACATACTTTTGAAAACTCAACTGGAGGATTTTGAGCATGACATGGCTAGCATGTGAAATATGTGCAATTGTGCAATAGTTTGAACATTCTTTGGCATTGCCCTTCTCTGGTGTTGGAATGCAAACTGATCTTTTCTAGGCCTGTGGCCACTGCTGAGTTTTCCAAATTTGCCGCATAATGAGTGCAGCACTTTAACAGCACTGTCTTTTAGAACTTGAAATAGCTCAGCTGGAATTTCGTCACTTCCACTAGCTTTGTTCATAGTGATGCTTCCTAAGGCCCGCTGATTTTGCACTCCAGGATGTCTGGCTCTAGGGCAGTGATCACACCATCATGGTTATCCTGGTCATTGATATCTTTTTTGTATATGAACAACTAGCTTTGTGCAATTTAAAGTAAAATTGAGTACTATGCCTCATTTATATGTACATTTATTTATTTACTTGTTTATTCATCACACTTTCCACTCCCCATTTTTTGACTACAGGCTTTGGAGTTAGCAGAAGGGAGTCCAGTCTCACCCCTTAGTATTGCTTAAGCTTAACTTAAGCTACTTTCATGTTGTTGTAAATCTTAAATTAAGTTAATGAAGGTATAGTAATTAGCACAGACTCTGGTATGTAGTTTCTTTCTATTTGCATTGTCCTCTTTCCTTATCACTTAATGTATTTTACGGGCTAAGAAGTGACATGAATGAGGACTTTGATCTCAAGCAGGTGAGAATATTATGAGATAAAAGGAAAAATGCAGAGTTTTAATACAATAGAGAAAGTAGAGACTCAGGAAAATGAATTAAGTTATAACTTACAAGTTAGAAGAAGTGAAATCTTAATGTGGTTTTGACTTCTGCTCTGCATTTTTTCAGCTAAATTATTTGTATTCTCTTTCTCATATGAAGAAGAAGTGACATGAATGAGGACTTTGATCTCAAGCAGGTGAGAATATTATGAGATAAAAGGAAAAATGCAGAGTTTTAATACAATAGAGAAAGTAGAGACTCAGGAAAATGAATTAAGTTATAACTTACAAGTTAGAAGAAGTGAAATCTTAATGTGGTTTTGACTTCTGCTCTGCATTTTTTCAGCTAAATTATTTGTATTCTCTTTCTCATATGAAGAGCTTAGACACACCCAAAACCTTTTCAGACCCTATGTTGTTCTCTACAATTTTTTTCTTTAATGAAATAAAATTTCATGCATTATTTCATTGAACTCCATCAGAGCTGACATATTTAAAACTTTCAAGCATAGTTGGAAAGACTCTTGATTGAGTTTTAATTAGACAGTTTCACTGTTTAGTTCAGTTCAGGTCAGTCGCTCAGTCCTCTCTGACTCTTTGTGACCCCGTGGACTGCAGCACGCCAGGCCTCCCTGTCCATCACCAGCTCCCAGAGATTACTCAAACTCATGTCCATTGAGTTGGCAATGCCATCCAACCATCTCATCCTCTGTTGCCCCCTTCTCCTCTTGCCTTCAATTTTCCCAGCATCAAGATCTTTTCAAATGAGTCAGCTCTTTGCATCAGATGGCCAAAGTATTGGAATTTCAGCTTCAGCATCAGTCCTTCCAATGAATATTCAGGGTTCCTTTCCTTTAGGATTGACTGGTTTGATCCCCTAGCAGTCCAAGAGACTCTCAAGTCTTCTCCAACACCACAGTTCAAAAGTATCAGTTCTTCAGTGCTCAGCTCTCTTTATAGTCCAATTCTCTCATCCATACATGACTACTGGAAAAACCAAGGCCTTGACTAGATGGACCTTTGTTGGCAAATTAATATCTCTGCTTTTTAATATGCTGTCTAGGTTGGTCATAACTTTCCTTCCAAGAAGTAAGCACCTTTTAATTTCAAGGCTGCAGTCACCATCTGCAGTGATTTTAGAGTCCTCCAAAATAAAAGTCAGCCACTGTTTCCACTGTTTCTCCATCTATTTGCCAGGAAGTGATGGGACTGGATGCCATGATCTTAGTTCTCTGAATGTTGATTTTTAAGCCACCATTTTCACTCTCCTCTTTCACTTTCATCAAAAGACTCTAGTTCTTCTTCACTTTCTGCCATAAGGGTGGTGTCATCTTCATTTCTGAGGTTATTGATATTTCTCCTGGCAATAATTTCACTGTTAGTAAAATTAAAATTTTGCCCACTGTAATATATAACGAGCTTCCCTAGTGGCTCAGATGGTAAAGCATCTGTTTGCAATACGGTAGACCTGGATTCGAATTCTGGGTTGGGAAGCTCTCCTGGAGAAGGAAATGGCAACCCACTCCAGTATTCCTGCCTGGAGAATCCCAGAGATGGAGGAGCCTGGTAAGCTACAACCCATGGGGTCGCAGAGAGTCAAACACACATGAACAACTTCACTGCAATATATAACCAAGGAAATGATTACTAACAGAAAATCAATATTTAAATGTTTTAACTCTTTCAAGTTCTCAACAAACAGCTCTATAAATATGATTAAGGAATCTGTATTTCTCAATTCAGATTTCTTATATTTAAATCTCAATCTACAACTTACTGACTCTCAGAATGTTGAGCATGCCAGCTGTTCTTTGTCTAGATATTTTCACCTATACCGTGGGCATGGAATTAGAATCAACCTTAGAGATTTGTCATGAGGTGTTATAAGACAAGAGACTTCCCTGGTGGCTCAGACTACAATGCAGGAGCTGCTGCTACTGCTAAGTAATACCCGGGTTCAATCCCTGGGTCGGGAAGATCTCCTGGGGAAGGAAATGGCAACACCAGTATTCTTGCCTGGAAAATTCCATAGACATAGAAGCCTGGTAGTCTACAGTCCATGGAGTCACAAAGACTCGGACACAACTGAGTGACTTCACTTTCCTTTGTAACACAATATGGAAAAAATACACTGAAATTTTCCTAGATCATTTTAGATCAAGAAACTTTGGCTGTTATTATTGTCATCTCATTTCAACTATTATTGATTAAATATTTCTTTTTGTGGCAGTGAATAAAAACTTGGATTGATGGAAGTTTTTCACTTAGAAAAGTAAGTTGTTAGCATTTTATTTTTCTTGTATCTTATTATTCTTTTTTTTTTTAGATTGAAACTACCCAATTTTGGAAAAAACTTGCTGCTTATTCTATTCATATTTCTTCTTGACTGATATATCTTTTTTGTCTTGCATTATAGATAGCCAGTTATCCTATTCTTGCTAAAAAGAGAGACAAGCAGTCTTTTTCCACATGGTCCATCCTAAACAAATGTTAATTAAACATGAAATTCTTTTCCCTTCCATAATGATTGATTCTGTTTTCTCTTAACCAGTCTTGCAAGCTATTAAGCCTTCTTTTACCAAACTAATTTCCCATATTTTGCAGTTCATAGTTACCTTAGTTAAGTTTCAAATATACTTCACATTGATAAAATGTATGCACAGACACACGCACACACACAGCTGATCCTTTGTGCTTTCTTGCTATTTTTTTCATCATAGACATAAAGATAATTTTATGACTGCTACACAAACCTAGCAACAGAAGCAGTTAACAAATTTTACAAGAGCCTGCTACATCTTACACGTCTGAGCTGTACACATAAGTTGTAACAGACAGCATGATACACATGTAATTTTTCTTTATCACAACATTCAAGGAAAAGACTTTAATTTTACATGATGGTCACTCTGCAGAACAATTTCAATTTTCTAACTTCACTGGGAGATAAAAATCATGATAATGTTATTCAGTATGTGAGTGTCATGGCCCATCTCATTTGTAAACTCTCCTCATTATCCTTCCCATATTCATTACAGAATAAAATGAAATAGGATAATGGGTGGAATTGAACATGGTGTCTATTCAAACATTCTTGAGACTGTGAAATATAACTAGGTAGAGCAAACTTTGTTTGTTCTTCTTAATAGATTTTCTACTTTTGTGGGGAATTGTTTTAATTAAAAGAAGTTCCAGTTAAACTTATAAAACATCTTTAAAACATTTGGCAGAATGATAATTTATAGTAATCCAATTGCCAATCATAGAAGAGACACAGTGTTTTTTATTATATAGTGTTATACAATCTGTGCTATTACATCCAATGCAATGATATAAAGCACACTTCAGCAGCCTGGGTTTATCTGCTTCAGTGCAAGATTTCACACATGGCAGATTGCAAATTATTATTGTGCAGTTTTATCATATAATCAGCTACCATTATCACATAGTAACCACACAGAGCTATATTTCAAATGGGCTTCAGAAAACAAAACAAAGTAAAGCAAAATTTTTCACTGAAGCAGTTTTTGAACTGTAAGACATTACACCACTGTTATCATTTAAATGATTTATTTTAGAAAACCTTAGCTTTACAGTAGTCTATATTCTAAATATTGTTTTAATCTCAAATACATAGAAAAATTAAAATTTACAGTTAAATATCTTTACTGAATGGGAGGCCTGGGTGAGAATGCCACCCATGTAAAATTCTAACCTGTTAAAATCAAGAAAAGGGCTCATTTAAATAGAAATATATTACTCTTGATATTCCAATAAGGATTTTTATTCATATGGATTAAATTTTCCCATTGAAAAATAAACCCTCTCAAAAAATATACTCTGGAGAAATTGACTATAACGGTTCCATTTTACGTCAGCTCATTTCCAAACCAAGTGTATAAAAGCACTAACATGCTGCTAAGTCGCTTCAGTCGTGTCCAACTCTGTGCGACCCCATAGACGGCAACCTACCAGGTTCCCCCATCCCTGGGATTCTCCAGGCAAGAACACTG
>SJYC01041200.1:0-12965 GCA_006408675.1 Madoqua kirkii
GCAGGTCAGGAGGTCTGGTATTCCCATCTCTCTCAGAATTTTTCACAGTTTATTGTGATCCATACAGTCAAAGGCTTTGGCATAGTCAATAAAGCAGAGATGTAGTTATTCATAAAAGAGAATAAAGATACACACTGGCCCTCTTATAAAATTTTACTTGCATATCAATTATTGCTTGCATATAATTTCAAATATTTTTGGAGAATAGTTTGTGTACATTTTTAATCATTGCTATTTAGAGTTCTTAGCACTATTTGCACAATAAGTACTAACTTCTAAAATTAATCTTGTTTTGACTTCTAGGAGGTTTCCTTCTTTGCTCTCAGACATCTTGTGGATTTGACTTGTATTTTTTCTTACCTAATCTCTAATGAATTTTTTTGCTTGAGATTCAGTTCTGAGTGTTCTATCTTACTTGCCATAGTCCTCAAATTCCAAATGAATTCATAACAACTAAGTTTCAACAGTTCTCAACTATAGATCCAGATTATATCTATATTCAGCTTCATATCTACATATTTAGCTGCTTATTAAACATCTCCACTCATATGTATCTAAAGTACACCCAAACTGGACTGTTGATCTATATATTGAATTGGCCAAAAGGTCACTCAGTTTTCCATAACATCTTACAGAAAACCGGAACCAACTTTTTGGCCCACATGATATATTAATATATGTGTACTCCTCATCTTAGTAAATATTATCTTTATATATCCATTTGTGTACCCATTTGTATAAGCAGAAACCTAAAGCGTATATTTCCCTTTCCTTCTCCCTCTCCTTGACTATCATACATACAGCCTTCTAAATGTTCTGATTCCCATTTTTTTATCCTTTGAAATTACAGAACAAAAACAAAAGCAACTGTATGTGGAAGAGTAATTGCTCACCAATTTTGTTTTATATTTTGAAGAAAATAGAAAACCTAGATTTCTAAGCTTCCTTTACAGATGAAAAGCTCTGTTCGAATGATATCTGTTGTTCAGTGGCATGTAGGATAAAATTATGCACCTCACTTCTCTACTGGTCAGGACCCTATGGTCTGTAGCCCATCAGGCTCCTCTGTCCATGGAATTCTCCAGGCAAGAATACTGGAGTGTGTTTCCACTTATTTCTCAAAGGGATTTTCCCATCCCAGAAATCTAACTCACACTTCTTAGGTCTCCTGCACTGGCAGGTGGATTCTTCACCACTGAGCAACCTGGGAAGCCCAATATAACACTTTACTAGATATAAATGACTCCCTTCCTTTGTTGGCTGGGCAGAGGGAAAGAGACCAAGTCAAGAATTTTAGGATACTCCTAAATCAGAGAATTTTCTGTGGTGAAGGAAAGATTCTGTAAATCTACTGTCCAAAACACACACTGCCAGCCACACATGGCTACTGAACTCCTGAAAGTCTCCTGCACTGGCAGGTGGTTCTTCACCACTGAGCAACCTGGGAAGCCCAATATAACACTTTACTAGATATAAATGACTCCCTTCCTTTGTTGGCTGGGCAGAGGGAAAGAGACCAAGTCAAGAATTTTAGGATACTCCTAAATCAGAGAATTTTCTGTGGTGAAGGAAAGATTCTGTAAATCTACTGTCCAAAACACACACTGCCAGCCACACATGGCTACTGAACTCCTGAAATGCAGCTGGTGAAACTGAGGACTGGAAAACTAATTTTTGCTTTAAAAAAATCTAATGAATATAAATGCAATTTAAATAGCTGCACAAGGCTAGAACATACTAAACTGAACAGCATAGCTTTAGAGAATGGTGGGCCATAGAATTTTAAGAGCATGAATCCCTCAGTCATCACTTAAAGGAGAATTTTCCATAATCAAACCTGCATCTCTTGCGGCTTCTACATAACACGTGGATTCTCTACCACTGAACCACCAGGGAAGCCAATTTCTTATTGCAGCATTAACTTACTAGTATAATAAATCTTTTGGAATGGGGTAGAATAGTGACCAAAATATAAAAAGGTAGCTCAGAGCTAGCAGTTGGATTATGGTGAGAGAGGCAAGGAAATCAACTGAACAGGTTAGAAAGCTAGATGTCCAGATCACACATACAGTGGCAAAACAGTAAATCCTCATTGTAATTCTTAGGACAGAGAATATAGATCTCTGAGCACCTAACTCAAGGGAAGGTTGTTGGAAATAACCTGGGCACTGATATGAATGTTGGTTGTTACTGGACCTTTTCAACATGGTATTTCAAGAAAGAGCTAAGAATTGGCAGAAAGAAATTTCAGATAAAGCAAGTTGAAACTTGAAAGACATAAACACATAATGCTCTTGATTTCAAAGAATAAAGTATGCTATATTAAAATACTTCAAAAGATTTCTACAAGGTATGCCAGAAAAATTTGTTGAGACATAGTGAAATTGAAGTCGCTCAGTTGTGTCCAACTCTTTGCGACCCCATGGACTGTAGCCCACCAAGCTCCTCTGGCCATGGGATTTTCCAGGCAATAGTACTGGAGTGGATTGCCATTTCTTTCCCCAGCGGATCTTCCCGACCCAGGAATTGAACCCAGGTCTCTTGCATTGTAGACAGGCACTTTACCATCTGAGCCACCAGGGAAGTCTGTTGAAACATAGTCCCCAGTAAATAATAGTTCTAAAAGCTAGAAAAATAAACAAAACAGAACAAGGGTTTGATGGTTTTGGAGAATATTTAGCAGTCAATATATAAATGATTAGGGTTCTAGAAAAAGGTGATATGTTGAGATAAAATCTACAATTTTTCTATTCAGATCATTTGCTAATATGAAATACTAAAGGCATAGTCATAAACAGAAGCTTAGAGCTTCCAACAGTACCATTTGTCACTAGGGAGACACACTCTTGAGAAGAAAACTACTAAAATTACTTGAATTGAGGACCTGTGGACCTGGATAATAGGGAATCACAGAAAAAAATTTAGTCCACTGTTCTGTGTATACTTCCCCTTGAAGAATTTATCAATTTGAACCTTCACATGTAGAGACTGACAAAAGAATCAAGCCAAAGGCAATGGCTAAGAGCTAAAAAAGCTATTAATAAATATATAGATTGAAGTAGCAGGGAGACTGAAATTGTAAAAGAGATAAAAATTTCCCAGATTCCTAGTTAATATCCTTAAAGAACTATACTCTTACAAGTGAAAACTTGTTTTAATTACATAGTGCTTACAACACAGTTCATTTCCCTTGACTGGATCAAATTATACAGCAAACTATATAGTAAATTCCTGACTGAAGAAAAAGCTGTCCTTTGTGGAAAAAGATATCATAACTGACTATTTTTGACATGCTGCTTAGCACTGAATAAACCATTGCCAGGAACATCAGAGACAAGAACAAATAACTGAAAGCAGAATGAAAGAAGAACAGGCCATCAGGTGATCCAAATTTGAAGACAATCAAATGTGGGAATGAAAATAACTATCGCCATTAGATATAAGAACATATACAAAAATATTTTTCACCAAAAACTGAATATTCACTCTATTTATTTTCTTCTCAATTTAATGTTTGCATGCACACATTAGAAATGCTATTTTTGAAAATTAATTGAATGCACATTTAGAAAAGTTTCCTTTTCACTTCTGGTAATTATATTTAAAGATCTTATGAGAGGACCTTCCTATTAAAAAACAACTCTTAACCCACAAAAATAAACTGGAGAAAGAACAAAAGTAGAGAGAATCTGGTATGTATCTGGAGAAGGAAGGACTCCTTCTATAGGAAGAATTCTGCTGCTACTGCCGCTGCTAAATCGCTTCATTTGTGTCTTACTCTGTGTGACCCCACAGATGGCAGCCCACCAGGTTCCACCATCCCTAGGATTCTTCAGATAAGAACACTGGAGTGGGTTGCCATTTTCTTCTCCAATGCATGAAAGTGAAAAGTGAAAGTGAAATCACTCAGTAAGTGTCTGACTCCTCATGACCCCATGGACTACAGCCCACCAGGCTCCTCCATCCATGAGAATTTCCAGGCAAGAGTACTGGAGTGGGTTGCCATTGCCTTTTTCCCCATTAAGCAGATTTTGGTCCAGGCTTGAATCTACTGGAGTAAACTTACAGAGGGACAAATATACCAGTAAAAGAAAAGAATAGAAAAATTGTATTCTCCTTGCCATGAAAACCTAAATCAGTCAATATAACAATTAATCTGTGGCTAAAGGACATTCTTGAATGAAAAGAGCTAGCTATGTTTGCCTATAAACATGACCTTTGAATTATAACATATACAAAAGAGAATCAGATATTCTCAGATAAAGACAAATTTAAGAAATCTTTGTGACATTGGGTATGAAAATAATCTCTCAAACATGATATAAGGAAAATTTTTAAAACTATAATTAACTCTATCAATATTAAAATTTCTTATCCTCAAAATCTAAAAACAGACTATATAGGCCATAATGAGAATATATTTGCAAAGCTATTTTTGCAAAATGTTCAAGTCCAGAATATATAAAAATACACAAAATGAAAAACAAAACTTGCATTTGTAAAAAAAATTGATAAATTTGAATGTTAACTTTATAAAAGCAAATGAACAAATGGTCAATAAACACATGAGGAAAGGTCAATATCTCCAGTTGTTAGGGAAACGAAAATCAAAGTACTTCTACACACTCAATAAAATGGCTAAATTTGTAAAGATAGATAAACACAAGTGTGAATGAGATGTGGAACTATCATTTGTTACTTTGCCTGGTGAGGATCATCTTTAGCAACTGTAGAATACAGTTATCACTGTTGTTGTTTAGTCGCTCAGTCATCCTACTCTTTGGGACCCCATGGACTGCAGGGCTCCAGCATCCTCTGTCTTTCACTGTCTCCCAGATTTTGCTCAAATTCACGTCCACTGAGTTGGTGATGACATCCAACCATTTCATCCTGCTGCCTGCTTCTCCTCCTTTCTTCAATCTTTCCCAGCATCTGTGTCTTTTAGCAATTTACAAAATTAAATGTTCATTTACCTTCCATTTTTTTTTATACTCAGAAAAAATATAAACAATACCTGTCATACACAAATTCTTCTACACAGATATTCTCAGTAGTGTTATTAGTAGTCAAAAATTAAAATGGACCAAAGTATCCATCAGCTGGTGACTAGCAAAACTGTGGGCCATCATTTCTGTGGAATACTATTACTAAATTGAAAAAAAATTAAATACTAACACATAAAACAACAATGAAGAATCTCAAAAGTATTGCTCTAAGCTGAGGTTGAGCAAAAACTATACAGTGTTTGGTTTTATTCATATGAAATTTTAGAAAAGACAAAAGGATGGTAGTAGAAAAAAGATCAATATCATCTTGTCCAGTAGTTAGAGAATTGATTGCCAAAGGGCCTGAGGAAATTTTTACAGTGATAGAGCTCTTCTGTATGTTACAGTGGAGGTAACACACAGTGGAGGTATTAGATAAGCTTACCAAATTTAGAAAACTATACTTTTAAAATGAGTGAATATTATTGAATGTAAATTATAACATATTAAATCTAAAATTTATCATCTACTGATTAACTTCAGTGGACTCAAATTTTCCATGTCCAAACATAACTTCTCCTTCAACAGAAATCCTGTCTTATATAATTCTTTCCTCCTTCTGCCTCTCCCCCTCCCTTCCCCATCTCTTTCTCTTTCTCTTTCACATACACACATACAAACACACACAATAGAATTGTATGGGAAATGAAATACATATATTTTATTTCATCTCATATTAGTAATTCAAAGAAGACAAATATCATTCATTCTTCTTTCAACACACATCATATTGATAAATTCATTATCATCCGTAAGACTGTATATCTGCAGAAATACAGAGCAGTATATTAAGGCTTCTAAGTTAAATATGTATTTTTTATATTACATTTATCCTATATCACTATATGTTTGCCTATTTGCCTTTGTTTTCCAACTATTTTAAGATGATAGTGGTGCTGTAGTTCAGTCACTAAATCATGTCTAAGTCTTGTAATCCCATGGACTGTAGCCCACCAGGCTCCTCTGTCCATGAGATTTCTCAGGTAAGATTACTGGGGTGGGCATCCATTTAATATCTGCAGAAATACAGAGTAGTATATTAAGGCTTCTAAGTTAAATATGTATTTTTTATATTACATTTATCCTATATCACTATATGTTTGCCTATTTGCCTTTGTTTTCCAACTATTTTAAGATGATAGTGGTGCTGTAGTTCAGTCACTAAATCATGTCTAAGTCTTGTAATCCCATGGACTGTAGCCCACCAGGCTCCTCTGTCCATGAGATTTCTCAGGTAAGATTACTGGGGTGGGCATCCATTTCCTCCTCCAGGGGAATCTTCCCAACCCAGGGACTGAACCTGGGTCTCCTGCATTGCATGCAGATTCTTTACTGACGGAGTCACCAGGGAAGCCTTTCAGATGATAGCTTGCCACTTGTTAACGTAATGGCAACCCACTCCAGTACTCTTGCCTGGAGAATCTCATGGAGGGAGGAGCCTAGTAGGCTACAGTTCATGGGGTCACAAAGAGTCGGACATGACTGAGTGATTTCACTTCACTTCGACTTTTATATGTGTATGCATAACATGTTTCTCACGTGCTTTTTCATTCTATATGGACAGCCAGATAAGAGCCTGTGCTGAGCCCCACTTACATAAAGGGCGATTAAGTTTGGTCTTTTTTGATATTTTTTTATCACTTAAATCATATTTCCCATTTTGATCTGTTCTAGATTATTACTGATTAGCTAACTTTGACAGAATCTTTACATCTGGACAAATGAATATTATCTGAAATTCATTATTAGTATTATCATCACTAGTAGTAGTGCTGGTTTACAGAGTCCATCACATAAATGAAGTAATAGCATGTCTGAAGGAAATATATTCATTTTATTAGCATGTACAGTTTTATCTAAATCAGGTTTTCCATGTGGTGCAGTGATAAAGAATCCACCTGCCAATGCAGGTGACACTAGGAAACACAGATTTGATTCCTGGAGTAAGAAATGGCAACCCACTCAAGTACTCTTGCCTAGAAACTTCCATGGACAGAGAATCCTGATGAGCTATAGTCCGTGAAATTACAAAGAGTTAGACATGACTGAGTACATGCATGTATACACACACAAACATTCTTACAGCTTTATTTATTGGTATCATAAATTTCCAATGTTTAACAATCGTTATATTTTTGATTAGAGAATATGCATTGCTTTTTACTTTGCATTTGGAATACATAAAAATAAAGCTGCTGCTGCTGCTAAGTTGCTTCAGTCATGTCCGACTCTGTGTGACCCCATAGATGGCAGCCCACCAGGCTCCCCTGTCCCTGGGATTCTCAATGCAAGAACACTGGAGTGAGTTGCCATTTCCTTCTCCAATGCATGAAAGTGAAAAGTGAAAGTGAAGTCGCTCAGTCGTGTCTGACTCTTAGCGACCCCATGGACTGTAGCCCATCAGACTCCTCCATCCATGGGATTTTCCAGGTAAGAGTACTGGAGTGGGATGCCATTGCCTTCTCCGAAAAAAAAAAAGCTATTTTCCCTTATTATTTCCACTTTTGGAAATAAACATTTTGCTTTAGTAAATAATGTTTATATTAATACCTCTAATAATTTCACTACCTTATTTATAATTAAAAGTGATATTTTAACTTCAATATCTCTATTCAGGCACCTTTAGAAAACAATGGATGAGAATATTTGGTATCCTTAGAGATAAGTCAAAATGATAATTCATCCAATTTGTTTAAATTCATTATGATTTTTAAAATATTCATTACATTATTTTCAACCAAAGATTTGCTATGCTGTGACCATGAATTTCACTTCAGGTTTCATGTGTGTTGTGTTATGCTCAGTCACTTCAATCATGTCTGACTCTGTGTGATCCCATGGACCATAGCCCACAAGGCTCCTCTGTTTATGGGATTCTCCAGGCAATAGTATTTGAATGAGTTGCCATGCCTCTTCAAGTTTCATAAGAAAAAGAGTCAAGTTTCATATGAAAATCTAAATTTGGAGGGTCACATTGACTATTTCCAATTACCATTTTATTTATATATTTTTATATTTGGAATGTTTATTATTTATTACTTCTAACAAATGTCTGCTAAAAAGTATATGTGTAACCAATCCAGTAGTCTAAAAAACAAACAATAACTCATTAGAGTGAATTTTTGAAGAAGTACATGGGGAATTATATGCTCAATAGCTTTTGCTTTTATTAATATGATTCTCCATGCAAAGCTTTGGATCATGTCTCACAACATGAAAATATTTTGTAATACATGTCATGTCAGCTCATGCTCATGACACTTTGATGTCAAAAAGAAATATAAACATGCTTCATAATCTTTCCTAATTAAGCACAACAAAGCTCAACAGAAATAAATTTCTGTCCAAAAGGTGACATTTATGTTTTATAGTTACTTTTATAAAACACTCAGAGAGAGCTTTGTGAACTTAGAGTACTGTCATTTTTATAAATCACAATATATTTACCACTAATAAGAAAACTTCATAGAAATATATAAATAAAATAAGCTTTGGATCATGTCTCACAACATGAAAATATTTTGTAATACATGTCATGTCAGCTCATGCTCATGACACTTTGATGTCAAAAAGAAATATAAACATGCTTCATAATCTTTCCTAATTAAGCACAACAAAGCTCAACAGAAATAAATTTCTGTCCAAAAGGTGACATTTATGTTTTATAGTTACTTTTATAAAACACTCAGAGAGAGCTTTGTGAACTTAGAGTACTGTCATTTTTATAAATCACAATATATTTACCACTAATAAGAAAACTTCATAGAAATGCATTGCAAAGTTCTAAATATAAAGGATAATTTTTGAAAACACAATTAAATGGGAACTAAAAAGTATAAATCACACATTATTTATCTCTAGTTTCTCATTCCTACTTGCCACCATTGTATCCACTAGCCTAATGTCTGGAGAAGAATAGACATACAGATAAGTTTTTGAATAAGTGAATGAAAACAAGTATAAATTGTTCCTTATTGAAAGATCTCCAAATAATTAGAAATTATAGGAACATATAACTCACTATACTTCAAAGCTGATTCTGTCATACAAAACAGATCTGGATACAAGAAGAAAGGTACTTAAAAGCTGTGTCTCAATTTCATCATCTATAAAATCGGTAGAACACAATAATCTGCCTCACATGGTTACTTTAAAGATTAAATAAAAATATAATTGTAATTTTGCATTTCCAATATATGTTCTAAATATTGTTTTATATCTATTATTCCATTTATTTTCTTGAGTGATAACTCATTTCATTGAAATGGAAAAAATAAAATTTAAGCGAGGAGAGAAAAACAGAGATAAACAGAGAACTTAACTTTGAAATTTAAACAAATTTTATCCAGGGAGTAAAGGGGAAAGTCTGTAGGTTCGCTACCACAAAATTGCAATTGGCTGCAGGGATGTAAATCTCTCAATCTCTGCAGACTGATGCACTATCTCTAGCTTTAGTACACAATTTCCATTAAATCAGGTTGTTAGTGCCCTTTCTTCAGAAAGCCTAAACCATGCACAAACGAACATATTTGTAAGATATGACAACTACCTTGCATAACTTCAATTGTCTTAATTTGGGGGTAAGGTTTTAAGAATAAATCCACTGCATATGAAGGTGATATCTTTATTCAAACAGTCCTTTGGGCAACAGGAAATTGGCACAAGCTATGAATAATAACTGTTTATTAATCTAATTCACAAGGCTATGTCTCCTCCCTGAGTATACATGTAGTTCTCTTTCTTTTCTCTCTCTCTTCACCCTCCTTTCTTTCCCTACCTCCACCTTCTCTCTTTCTCTATTCCACTAGATATTTGATATAGATATGCTTGAAACATGTTTAAAATTATAAATTTAAAACTGCCATTTAATTTTATACTGTACTCTTTCCCAAGGATCAACTATCCTGTATATTTTACTTGCAACTAAATATAAGCAAAGTCGCTCAGTCATGTCTGACTCCTTGTGACCCCATGGACTGTAGCATACCAGTCTCCTCTGTCAGGGCATTGTCCAGGGAAGGGTACTGGAGTGGGTTACCATTTTTTAATATATATTTAGGACTTGCCTTTATGTGTGTGTGCATGTATGTGTCTGTATAGGTATACAAAGATCAGAATCTAAATGTATCTATAATATATCCATCTATTCATATTAGCTTGCAAATAGGGCATTCTATTTACATTTCCTTTCACTTTGTTATCTTGTAATGTCACTAATAGAAAATTTAAAATAAAATATGCTTACATTATATTTACATTAAACAGTGCTAGTCTAACTCTTGTCCTTATGAAAGGACATTTTGGGTATAGGGAGTAATTCTATAGCACTTCATGTTGAACACTTTTAATACCTGCTGATAACATTGGCACAGTAATGGCTTAAAGACATTACTATTTAATTATTTTGACCTATCTTATGGGCAACACTTGTTATAATCATACTCATTTTTTCTTCACTTTTGTTTGGATTTACACAAACTAAAAATATTACAGAAGACACAGAGACATTTGAGGGAAAAATTGAATTGAAAGAATAGAAGTTGTGGCAAAGTGAAATCAGGAATCAAGTTATTTTGAGTATTTTATAATAAAAGTTATAAGCCTTAATTTCCTGGTAGACATTATAAAAATAACTGATTTTAGTCACTCTGAGAGCTAAATGTCATTTTGTTTTAATCTTTAGAATCAGCAAGTTAATATTGAAAAGAGAAGCAGAGATTGACTTTTAATGTGGCAAAGGTAGCCTAATTGAAGCCACTAAACAGTCAACATTTATTATTTTCCTCCAGAATTGTTTTTACTTTAAATGTACCTTCTCCAATTGAAAGAGTAACTCTAGTGTCTTTTTCAGAAACACAGTATTTTTCAACACTTTAAAAAAAGAGTCAGATTATCAAGAAGTGGAAATAATAAGCACTATAAAAATAGTAGTAAAATGAGTGTTTATGACACATTGGAAATTATAGTAAATATGGAGGTATAGTAAATATAAAGTGATATGTGTGTGTGTGTGTGTGTGTGTATCTCACTGTCTATGCCTTAATCTAAAAATTGTGGCAGTTTTAGAAAAGAATGTTTTAATTTATGTGTTATTATCAGGTTCCAACAGAGTGCCAATATTGATAGTAAAAATTCTCCTTCCTCAGTGAGAATGCTTGTAATCAAGAAATAAACAATGTCCAGGCTACCTTAAAAAATTCACAAGTGGTAAAAACCCTCAGTGAGAAAAATATTACTGAAATAAAATTAAAAATTCAGAGCATACTGATGCATGCTTTGTTGTGTGAAGTACTTTATAGAGCTCATAGCAGAATTTTAATACATATGTTTCACACTGTTTGTGCCAAATTCAGGTTTTAAGTCATTGATGAGCATAAGTTTTTATGAAATTAGATTTATTGGGTATAATGAAAAATAATTCACTAATGTTAAGACTTTGTAAGACTTCTCTCCTTGTATTGTGATTTTTAAGTAGATAAGGTGATTATTTTTAACACGGCATCTTGTCAAGATTCTTCTAAAGGATTATAATTTTCAGTTTTGGTATTTCATAATGGTTACTCTGAAGTGTTTATACTGGAAAAGATTTCAACTTAACCTTACAGTTTTGTATGTTCACATATACAGCAAACATCTATACTAAAAATATTGTTTTAATATCATAAAATACTTAATATTTCATCCAAGAAAAATGACATCTAAAATACTAGATCAGTTTTTAAAATAATTGTTTCTCAATACCTCTAAATAAAAAAATGTATATCAAAAAAGCAATTATTTCAAATCCATATATGCAGAATCCAAGGCTTATTTGCCTTTATCTTGCAGATCCTAGTGATAGTTTCCATAGACATATGGTGGTATCCTGTATCATGTAATGTAACCATAACAGACATGGTTGTCTCATCAGTTGTCCTAATAAGTGAGAGTACCCAATCAATTTAATTTTTAGATGCCATTCTTAGAGTCAACATAGTTATTAGATGATATTTTGCCTTTTAGTAATACTCTTTCATTCACTCATTCAGTAAATATTTTGAATGTTTACTATGTGTTAGCATTTTACTAGGTGCTAAAGTTATGGCTTTAAATGAATATACAATTTTCAGCCACACAATTAAATATGTAGTAGATTGAAAATAACAAATGTTTCTATTTTAAAAATTGTATTTACCAAGTTATTTAGTTATTTAACACATAATTTTGGCTTAGGTATTTCAGGATCAAAATACAGAAACACTGACTGTGTATTCTCAGAAGAATGGCTACTCCAAAGTGCTGCTGTTCACTATATAATTCTCCACCTTTCATCTAACATATGTGTACCACTTAATTTTCTTTTAATTTAGTTGCCTAATCATTTATTTTCATTTTTCTGGAGGTGGGGTTGTTTTCCATGTTTTCCATTTTATTATTTTTTTTAATTTTATTTTATTTTACAATACTGTATTGGTTTTGCCATACATCAACATGAATCTGCCACGGGTATACACATGTTCCCAATCCTGAGCCCCTCTCCCACCTCCCTCCCCATATCATCTCTCTGGGTCATCCCAGTGCACCAGCCCCAAGCATCCTGTATCCTGCATTGAACCTAGACTGGCAATTTGTTTCTCATATGATATTATACATGTTTCAATTCCATTCTCCCAAATCATCCCACCCTTTACCTCTCCCACAGAGTCCAAAAGACTGTTCTGTACATCTGTGTCTCTTTTGTTGTCTCACATATAGGGTCATTATTACTATCTTTCTAAATTCCATATATATGTGTCAGTATACTGTATTGGTACTTTTCTTTCTGGCTTACTTCACTCTGTGTAATCGGCTCCAGTTTCATCCACCTCATTAGAACTGATTCAAATGTATTCTTTTTAATGGCTGAGTAATACTCCATTGTGTATGTGTACCACAGCTTTC
>SJYC01041206.1:0-12905 GCA_006408675.1 Madoqua kirkii
TGAAATAGATATCTTCTTAAAAAATATTTCTATGAATTATCCAATTCAATGGTCATTTGTAAAATAAAAAGAGAAAATATATGGTTTTCTAAATCACTTGAGATATACAGTCAATTCTCCTTATTCAGAGTTGGTTTTTAAGAATCTGAAAACTCACAAAAATGTATTTGTAAACTTAAAATCAATGTTCACAATATTTTCACAGTCACCTGTGGACATGACACAGGGCTGCAAAAAATTGTGAATTCCCTACACTGCACTTCCCAGCTGAGGTGGTTCTTGTAACAGTACTCATTCTCAAAACAAGTCTTTGCTGCCTATTTAGTACCACTTAACACACTTGTGTGCTTTTATGGGCATTTTATTTCTTAAAAATGCCCACAAATGTAGTGTTGAAAGGCTGACAAAATGCTTCTAAACACAAAAAGGCTGTGATACGCTTTATGGGAAAAATGCATATTAGACAACTACTTAGGCGTGAGTTATAGTTCTGCAGGCCCTGAGTTCAATGTTAATGAATTAATAATATACACCAAATGAGGTGTTTTTAAAGCAGAAACAGACATAAAAGCATGTATTGATAGTTGTCTAAGTGTTGTAAACAGAGGTTCTGCAGGAACCTAACCCTGAGTTTACATATTTGTTAATATAATATCCACACAACATGGTAACATATAACTACCACTTGACAGAATAGCAAGAACTATCTGTAATTTTGTCACTGTCCTCTTTTCTTTCATTGTTCATTTTCATGTTTACAAAGTTCCTTATTTCGCTTTGGTTAACTAGATTCTATTTTCTACTCGTGAAAGTCACATCAAGAGCAAACAATTATCAGAAACAAAAAAATAATGAAATTTTCATTATAACAGTTGATCAATTGTATATCAATAATTTTTGACAGAGGCTAAACACAAGATTTATAATATAGGCTTAGAAACAGAATGACCACTCTACTTAACAGTAGTATTCTAACTAAAGGTTCTGCACAATACCACATAAAAGAGAGGACAGAATACTGCCTGAATCTTGAAAAGTAACACTATAAATGCACTACAAGGATTTCATCATTTTTTTCCTGCTTTCTTTTTCTATTTGTTCAGGGAAACCTAAAGACATGCAGATTAGAACCATAATTCCTTGAAACAGTGTTTGATATGAGCAGAAACATTGTGTTGCCCAACAGGGATTATCATTTTAATTATAAATTATTGTCCACATGATAGCAAAATGAAGTCATCGGTTGTTTTAGTTGCCCTCACAGAAGTTAAAGTCAGAACTAGTTTTTCTTTCAAAAATCTTATGATAAACTTGGGGCTTTGTGCATCTGAGTTATTGATATGAACATCAGACCCTTCAGGATCATCTGGGAATTTTATACTTTGACAAAAGAAAATCGAAGCTCCAAGGAGAGTTTTGTACTGAATTTGTAAGGTGTATTTTCAGAGGTTTTCTGTCTTTTGCATTTACTTCCCAGTCTTGTCAAGGGCTTTAGAAAAGGTATTAAGTAAGGTTTTTAAATGGCTCCTGAGCATATCTCCTTTATTCAAACAAATAAATGAATGCATTTTGAAAGCCTACTAAGAGAGCCCTTTAAAATACTTCACTATTTAACAGGAAAACAAAACAAAACAAAACAAAACAAAACACAAGATACTTTGCATCTCTGGATTTGTTTTTAAAATAAGATGGTTTCTGTGAAGAACTCCACATTTAAGGAGACTATTAGCATCCAAGGAGTGCATGTTTTTATCACTAATCATTAATGTGATGCAAAACATCTGCAACAGGAAAGAATAACATGCTGATCTGAAATATAAAAATCAAAGTCATCTTACAGACAATTTAAAAATGATATGAAGGCCAGAGCAAGTGAAAAAATTCAGAATATTCATAGGGACACTTCTTTCAGGCATTTATCATTTGCTAATATAAGGCTTTGACATAAATTAAATTTCTGAATTTCCATTATTTGAATTCCCTCCCCATCCAATACAAGTTTAATATAAAGATAACTAGGCCACTTTTTCTTCCATACTCCCTTTCCCTGAAATTATTCTTTTTCTTTCCTCTTCCAACTCCAAATTTATCTTCAGCACTTCTACAAGTCCCAATAAGCCAAATAAATTTCTTTTAATGTTAGCAGTTTATTTATTTATTTTTTAAACTGAATCCCTTCCTCTATATTTCTGGCTCATCCAATTATACAGTTTTTAGAATTAAGCATAAATCGTCATTCATTAGCACTGTGTGTTTATTTACCTTTATAGAGAGTTTAGAACTCAACACCAAGGCTAAGAGGAGAAACCAAGAATTTAATCTAAAAAAACAATAAATACATTTTTATAAATAGATTTTTCAAAAAAATCAGCTGAGCAGCTAAGATCACATAATTGGCTAAAAGTTTGAAATATGAGATTAAATAAATGATGGTAACTCTAATTGCTGATGCTATGTAACCACTTACATTGTGAGTGTATAGGGATACAGGAAAGAAAAAATGAGATATTAGAACCCAAATAATTGATGGCAAAAATCCCATAAGAGTAAGAACAATTGTACCACGAGGCTCTTTGAAAGGACTAGGTGAACTCCAAGAGAAGGAAATGTCCTGGCTGCACCAGGATGTCAGGCTGTGTAGATCACTACATATAATATAATGTTAAATTTTTAACTGCTAAACTAAATCTGTTCCCAGGGAAGAGTCAGGGTTTGCTTCAGTTAGTGAGGTGGAATACTGAGAAGACAAAGGTCACTAATGAGGAAATTCAGAGAAAACCCAAGAAAAGGGATTCTGAAGGTTCGGGTATGCAGTGAGGAAAGGAGAGTCAGGGTCAGGTCTTAAAAAAGTATTGCAAGTTAGGAAACTAAGTGTGAGTCAAAACAAACTAAAAGAAACAGTGGGGTGGAGGTGGAAGGCACTATGAAAATATATACTGGGTTTTAACTTTTATGTGTAAAAATGAAAAATATGAATATATATACAGAATGGATTCATAAGCACTACTATTAATAGCATTGATACATTCAAATTGTGGTGCTGGAGAAGATGCTTGAGAGTCCCTTAGACAGCAGGCAGATCAAGTCAGCCAGTACTAAAGGAAATCAACCTTGAATATTCGTTGGAAAGACTATTGCTGAAGCTGAAGCTCCAGTACTTCAGCCATCTGACGTGGAGAGCTGCCTCGTTGGAAAAGACTCTGATGCTGTGAAAGACTGAAGGCAGAAGAAGAGGAAACAGAGGATGACATGGTTCCTGGGCATCACTGACTCAATGGACTTGAGTTTGAGCAAACTCTGGGAAGTAGTAAAAAACAAGGAAGCCTGGTGTGCTTCAGTCCATGGGGTTGCAAATAGTCAGACACGATTTCACAACTGGACAAAAGCAACTATTTTGACTGAAGCAATTTTTTAAATGTATGTATAAGAGACTATTAATCTCTTGCTAAAAAATAGTTCATGTAAGATTTGACACAATCTCTACATTAGCAAGGAAGCTTAGAACAGTGAAGAGGTGGCACTTATAAACACTGTATTTCTAGCAGATGCTTATATATGATGTTCAGAGCAGCTCCCATCCCTGCCATTCAAAGCAGGACAATATTTATTATTAGCTAATGTAATCTAAATGTATTTACATGAATTAATTTTCTTTGTGTAATAAAAATATTAAGAATTTTAAAATTCCTCTTTCTGACCTTTGCACTATTTGCAAGAAGTAAACTCTTAATCAGTATGAAAATGACTGAAAATTATCTTTCAATGAAACTAGCTTAAAATCACTGATAAGCCCACATGTTGATGGCTTTAGTCTATGCAAATAGTCAACAGTGATCTTGAAGCTGAACATAAAACTTCCTTGTTCAGTGCTAAAATAGTCCTGCTGATGTGCTAAAGACAAATTGAACGTGCTTTCATTAAGATACCTTCATTAGACAATAACTTGATATTGGTTTGCTTGTTTGATTTCAGTAAGCATTTCATCTTTCTCTTGTGAAGTTAACCACAGCATGTAATTCCAAAATAATTTATCTATAACAAAATTTCAATAATTCAGCAACAGTAAGCCCTGTTAGAAATCATAAACAACAGAGTTTACATAGTACCTAAATATCATTAGAACTCTTCGTTCTCTGAAACTTGTCATCTGACCGTAATTGTTTTTGAGTCATAGTTTCTCAAAATGACTTTTAATGTGTAACAAAACTTTAGATATCTTTACTAGTCAGTTATTATCTGATAGCTTTTAATTCAAGATGATCTTATAAATCTGAGTTATTTGGGGGACAGTAATCGTGACCAGACTGAAGATATCACATTACAGATATACAGATGGCAAAGGTTTTCTCAAAGATAAATTTCAAAAGTGATGAACAGTCTCTCTACTAAGGAAATGGAAACTGTTTCTGTCCTCAAATAATACTGTCTCATGATGTTTTCTTTCCATAACAATTGCACAATTATTAAAAGAAGAACACAAATTTATAAGTTACTAAAGCATTATCCCCAAGGAATAGGAAAAACTGGCACACATACCTAATTTAACATAAGGACTGGAACATAGCCATTCGATATGTATTTTCATTGTTTTTTGTGATTCTGGTGCTGTTACTAGCATTCATGTTTACAAAGGAGAAAGAAATCATTATTAGAATCATAAGAATAAGCATGTATTGTTAACTACATGAAAGCTTATAACTTTTAATTTTAATTTCCATTATGTAAATGAGAAAATGTTAAATTATTCCATCTTGGTGAAGATTTTTAAAACTTCCTGTACTTCTCTGGTAAAAAACAGGGATCATTCTGTAATTTTTGAGACTTTAGCCAAGTACTGCATTTGGGACTCCTTTGCTGATTATGATGGCTACTCTATTTCTTCTAAGGAGTTCTTGCCCACAGTAGTAGATATAATGGTCATCTGAGTTAAATTCACCTATTCCAGTCCATTTGAGTTCATTGATTCCTAAAATGCCAATGTTCACTCTTGCCATCTCTTATTTGACCACTTCCAAATTGCCTTGATTCATAGACTTCACATTCCAGGTTCCTATGCAGTATTTCTCTTTACTGAATCAGACTTCGCTTCCATCACCAGTCACATCTACAGTGGGTGTTGTTTTTGCTTTGGCTCTGTCTCTTCATTCTTTCTGGAGTTATTTCTCCACTGATCTCCAGTAGCATATTGGGCACCTACCGACCAGGAGAGTTCATCTTTCAGTGTCCTATCATTTTGCATTTTGATACTGTTCATGGGGTTCTCAAGGCAAGAATACTGAAATGTTTGCCATTCCCTTCTCCAGTGGACCACACTGTGTCAGAGCTCTCCACCATGACCCATCCTTCTTGGGTGGCCCTACATGGCATGGCTCATAGTTTCACTGAGTTAGACAAGGCTGTGATCCATGTGATTAGGTTGGTTAGTTTCTTGTGATTGTGGTTTTCAGTCTGTCTACCCTCTGCTGTGCAGCTGTGTGGCGCTGAAGCAGTGGCTGCGAGGTGTTGAAGTGGCCGTGAGGAGACATCCGACGTTGAAGGTTGGAGAAGCCTGAGCAAGACGGTAGGCACTGGAGCAGTGGCTACGTGGTGCTGGAGCCACTGCAAAGAGATAGGCCATATCAAGGGCAAAGAGAAGCCCCCAGCAAGAAGGGAGGGGAGGTGAATTCACATTTAGATCTAATTCCATTCCCACCAGAGACACTCAGAGGACTCAAACAAACCTTGTGTGCACCAGGACCCAGAGACCCCACAGAGACTGAGACGGAACTGTGTTTGAGCATCTCCCGTAAAGGTACGGGTTAGCAGAGGACTACTCCAGGGGTAAAGAGCTATGGGTGCAGCAAACTTGGGTATGGCATAAGCCCACTTAGAGGAGGTCAGCATTAACCTCACCACAGAGCTGCAAGAACTTAATACAGGACTGGGTAATAGACTTGGAGGGCATCAACAGAATCTTGTGCATACCATGACCCAAAAGAAAGGAGCAGTAACCCAACAAGAGATTGACCCAGCCTTGCCCAAGAGTGTCCAGGAGTCTCCAGCTCAGGCATGGGTCAGTGGTGGCCTGCTGAAGGGCTGGGGACACTGAGTATAGCACTGCATGCATGGGACATTTTAAGAAGGTCACCATTATCTTCATTACCTCCACCATAGTTTAGCTTCCACAGGGAGGCTAAATAACAGGGAGGGAACACAGCTCCATCCATCAAGAGAAAATTGAATTAAAGATTTACTGAGCATGGCTCCACCCATCAGAACATGATGCAGGTTCCCCTTCAGTCAGTCTCTCCCATCAGGGAGCTTCCATAAGCCTCTTAACCTTCTCAATCAGAGGAGAGACAGACTGAAAACCACAGTAACAGGAAACTAACCAACCTGATCATGTGGACCACAGCCTTGTCCAACTCAATGAAACTATGAGACATGAAATGTAGGGTACACAAGAGGATGAGTCATGGTGGAGAGCTCTGACAAAATGTGGTCCACTGGAGAAAGGAATGGCAAGCCACTTCACTATTCTTGCCTTGAGAACCCCATGACCAATATCAAAAGGTAAAAAGATAGGACACTGAAAGATGAACTGCCCAGGTCAGTAGGTGCCCAACATGCTACTGGAGATCAGTGGAGAAATAACTCCAGAAAGAATGAAGGGATGGAGCCAAAGAAAAAACAACACTCACTTGTGCATGTGACTGGTGACAAAAGTAAAGTCCGATGCTGTAAAGAGCAACATGTATAGAAACTTGGAATGTTAGGTCCATGAATCAAGGCAAATTGGAAGTGGTCAAACAGGAGATGGCAAAAGTGAACATGGGCATTTTAGGAATCAGTGAACTAAAATGGACTGGAATAGGTGAATTTAACTCAGTTCAGTTCAGTTCAGTTGCTCAGTCAAGTCCGACTCTTTGTGACCCCATGAATCGCAGCATGCCAGGCCTCCTGGTCCATCACCAACTCCCAGAGTTCACTCAGATTCACGTCCATCGAGGCAGTGATGTCATCCAGCTATCTCATCTTGTCATCCCCTTCTCCTCCTGCCCCCACTCCCTCCCAGTATCAAAGTCTTTTCCAATGAGTCAACTCTCTGTGAGGTGGCCAAAGTAATGGAGTTTCAGCTTTAGTATCATTCCCTCCAAAGAAATCCTAGGGCTGATCTCCTTCAGAATCTACTAGTTAGATCTGTTTGCAGTAGAAGGGACTCTCAAGAGTCTTCTCCAACACTGCACTTCAAAAGCATCAATTCTTCAGCACTCAGCCTTCTTCACAGTCCAGCTCTCACATCCATACATGACTACTGGAAAAACCATAGCCTTGACTAGATGGACCTTTGTTGGCAAAGTAATGTCTCTGCTTTTGAATATGCTATCTAGGTTGGTCATAACTTTTCTTCCAAGGAGTAAGCATCTTAAATTCATGGCTGAAGTCACCACCTGAGGTGATTTTGAAGCCCCCCAAAATAAAGTCTGACATGGTTTCCACTGTTTCCCCATCTATTTCCCATGAAGTGATGGGACCAGATGCCATGATCTTCGTTTTCTGAATGTTGAGCTTTAAGCCAACTTTTTCACTTCCCTCCTTCACTTTCATTAAGAGGCTATTTAGTTCCTTTTCACTTTCTGCCATAAGGGTGGTGTCATCTGCATATCTAAATTTAACTCAGATGACCATTACATCTACTACTATGAGTAAGAATTCCTTAGAAGAAATGAAGTAGCCATCATAGTCAACAAAAGAATCTGAAATGCAGTACTTGGATGCAGTCTCAAAAACAACAAAATGATCTCTGTTCATTTCCAAGACAAACCATTCAATAACACAGTACTCCAAGTCTATGTCCCAACCAGTAATGCTGAAGCAGCTGAAGTTAAATGGCTCACTGAAGACCTACAAGACCTTTTAAAATTAACCCCCCCCCAAAAAAATGTCCTTTTCATTACAGGGGAATGGGATGCAAAAGTAGAAAGTCAAGAAACACCTGAAGCAACAGGAAATTTGGCCTTGCGGTACAAAATGAAGCAGGGAAATGGCTAATAGAGTCTTATAAGAGAATGCACTGCTCATAGCAAACACCTTCTTCCAATAACAGAAAAGAAGACATGAACAGGAGCAGATGGTCAATACCAAAATCAGAGTGATTATATTCTTTGCAGTCAAAGATGGAGAATCTCTATACAGTCAGCAAAAACAAGACTGGGAGCTCTCTGTGGCTCAGACCATGAACCACTTATTGTCAAATTCAGATTCAAATTGAAGAAAGTAGGGGAAAGCACTAGACCATTCAGATATGACCTAAATAAAGTCCCTTATGATTATACATTGGAAGTGACAAATTCAAGGGATTAGATCTGATAGACAGAGTGCCTGAAGAACTATGGATGGAGGTTTGTGACACTGTACAGGAGGCATGGATCAAGACCATCCCCAAGAAAAAATAAATATGAAAAAGTAAAATGGCTTTTTCTGAGGCCTTAAAAATAGCTGTGAAAAGATGAGAAGTGAAAAGCAAAGGAGAAAAGTAAAGATATAACCACTTGAACACTGAGTTTCAAAGAATAGCAAGGAGAGATAAAGCCTTCCTCAGTGATCAGTGTAAAGAAATAGAGGAAAACCTAGAATAGGAAAGACAAGTGATCTCTTGAAGAAAATCAGTGATACCAAAGGAATATTTCATGCAAAGATGGGCACACAAAAAAAGCAGAAATGGTATGAACCTAATAGAAGCAGAAGATAATAAGAAGAGATGGCTAGAATACACAGAAGAACTATACAAAAAAGATCTTCATGTCCCAGATAGTCATGATGATGTGACCACTCACCTAGAACCAGACATCTTGGAATGTGAGGTCAAGTGAGCCTTAGGAAGCATCACTTTGAATAAAGACAGTGAAGGGATGGAATTCCTGATGAGCTGTTTCAAATCCTAAAAGATGATTCATAATTGTGCTACACTCAATATACTGGCAAAGTTGGAAAACTCTGTGGTGGCCACAGGACTGGAAAAGGCCACTTTTCATTCTAATCCCAAATGAAGGCAATACCAAAGGGTGCTCAGACTACAATTGCACTCATCTACATACTAGTAAAGTAACGCTCAAAATTGTCCAAGCCAAGTTTCAACAGTACCTGAACCATGAACTTCCTGATGTTCAAGCTGGGCTTAGAAAAGGCGGAGGAACCAGAGATCAAATTGCCAACTTCTACTGGCTCATTGAAAAAACAAGAGAATTCCAGAAGAAAAACAAACAAACAAAAAAAAACACCATCTATTCCTGCTTTATTGACTATGCCAAAGCCTTTAACTGTGTGGATAGCAACAAGTTGTGGAAAGTTCTTCAAGATGTAGGAATGCCAGACCACCGGACCTGCCTCTTGAGAAATCAGTATGCAGGTCAGGAAGCAATAGTTAGAATTGGACATGGAACTAATGTGTATATATGGAGTTCAGAAAGATGGTAACAATAATCCTGAATGTGAGACAGCAAAAGAGACACAGATGTATCGAACAGTCCTTTGGACTCTGTGGGAGAGGGAGAGAATGGGATGATTTGGGAGAATGGCATTGAAACATGTATAATATCATATAAGAAATGAATCGCCAGTCCAGGTTCAATGCAGGATATAGGATGCTTGGTGCTGGTGCACTGGGATGACCCAGAGGGATGGTATGGGAAGGGAGGTGGGTGGGGGGGTTCAAGATTGGGAACATGTGTACACCCATGAAGGATTCATGTTGATGTATGGCAAAACCAATACAATATTGTAAAGTAAATAATAATAATAATAATAATAAACAAACAAACAAAAAAGAACTGGACATGGAGCAGCAGACTGGTTCCAAATCATGAAAGGAGCACATTAAGATTGTATGTTGTGACATTGTTTATTTACATTATATGCAGGGTACATTATAAGAAATCTGGCTGAAGCACAAGCTGGAATAAAGATTGCTGGTAGAAATATCAATAACCCCCTATATGCTAAAGACACCACCCTTATGGCAGAAAATGAAGAAAAACTAAAGAGCCTCTTGATGAAAGTGAAAGAGGAGAGTGAAAAAGTTGGCTTAAAACTCAACATTCAGAAAACTAAGATCATGGCATCTGGTCCCATGGGGACCAGTGGGGACCCATGGGGAAACAGTGGAAACAGTGACAACTTTACTTTTGGGGGCTCCAAAATCACTGCAGATTGTTGACTACAGCCATGAAATTAAAAGACACTTACTCCTTGGAAGAAACATTATGACCAAACTAGTCAAGATATTAAAAAGCAGAGACATCACTTTGCCAAAAAAGGTCTGTCTAGTCAAAGCTATGGTTTTTCCAGTAGTCCTGTATGAATGTGAAAGTTATACTGTAAAGAAAGCTGAGCTCTGAAGAATTAATTCTTTTGAACTGTGGTGTTGGAGAAGACTCTTGAGAGTCCATTGGACAGCAAGGAGATCCAACTAGTGCATCCTAAGGGAAATCAATCCTGAGTATTCATTAGAAAGACTGATGTTAAAGCTGAAATTCCAATACTTTGGCCACCTGATGCAAAGAGGTGACTCATTTTAAAAGACTCTGATGCCAGGAAAGATTGAAAGTATGAGGAGAAGAGGATGACAGAGAATAAGATGGTTGGATGCTATAGCCTACTCAATGAACATGAGCTTGAGTAAACTCCAGGAGTTGGTGATGGACAACGATGCAGTCCATAGGTCGCAATTAGACACAACTGAGCAACTGAACTGAACTGAAGTGTATTTCTCTGATTCTTATGCATTAAAAGTTTCAAATGCAGAACAAAGATACTTTATTGTTTAATGTGAAACTATAAATTATCAGAAAATATACAACACATACTATTAAAAGGCACAATTCAACTGCTAAAGGAAATTCTCCAAGTATATTATCAATGTAAGATCTGTTATGGTAGAACTTATCTTCAAATGATATAAATGATATATATTTGATAGTCTACTTATTTTCAATATACTTTCTTCAGATATAATTCTCATATGCAGCTATAATTTGTATGCATTTATGTGTGGTGTGTGTGTCATTTCTAATATTATATAACATAAAGGATATTTCCATTACTTCATTAATATACTTTTAGATTTATTTTTTCAATGATTCTATTTTTATTGAAATTCTGGAAGTTAAAAGTATAATTAAATAAAAATTTTAAAATATTTTCATAATTAGCCAATTGTCTTAAATTTGGAAGCGAAGAGAAAAAATGTTAGTTGCTCAGTCGTGTCAGACACTTTGGAGCCCACAGACTTTAGCACATCAGGCCCTCTGTCCAAGGAGTTCTCCAGGCAAGAATACTGGACTGCATTGCCATGCCCTTCTCCAGGAGATCTTCCTGACCTAAGGATCAAACCCAGGTCTCATGCTTTGCAGGCTGATTCTTTAACATCTGAGCTACCAAGGAGTGTAAAAAGATTATAAATTATCAATGAAAACTGTTAAAGCCATATTGATATAAAGTAATACATTATTTGGATTCTAGAATTCACCCTGACCACATCAAAATGCTATAGTGTAAGCATCAATTCATATCTAAATCTAACAATATATAGTAATAAGTGCCTCTCACAACTCATGAGCATTCTGACCATCTGGTTTATCCTCTGTTATCAAAAGTCAACCAAAACCATACAAACAAATCTCATTTTTGGAAAGCAATCAAGACACAGATGCTGGATTATCATTCATTCATTTACTTATTTATTTGATGCCAGAATCACTGTTCTGGGCTCTTGAAAGGCATCACTGAGCAACACAGATTGAAAAAAAAAAGAAAACAACCTCTTGCCCTGCAGAGATTACATAAGAAGCATAATAAACAGTAAACTGTATAGCAAACTAGGAGGTCACAGTGTTAGTGAAGGGAAAAAATGGCATAAAGTACGCAGAATCACACACATCAATACGTAAGGGGAGTACAGGTCTCAGTCTGAAATAGAAAGCTTAAGGTGGGGTCTCTGTGAGAAAATGACAGTTATGCATGATTTGAAAGAAGCTGGAATCAAGATTTCCAGGAGAAATACCAATAACTTCAGATATGCATATGACACCACCCTTATGGCAGAAAGCAAAAAAGAACTAAAAGCCTCATGGTGAAAGTGAAAGAAGAGAGTGAAAAAGTTGGCTTAAAAATTCAACATTCAGAAAACGAAGATCATGGCATCTGGTCCCATCACATCATGGCAAATAGGTGGGGAAACAGTGGCAAACGCTGTGTTTGAGGGCTCCAAAATCACTTCAGATGGTGACTGCAGCCAGGAAATGAGAAGATGCTTACTGCTTGGAAGGAAAGCTATGACCAACCTAGACAGCATATTGAAAAGCAGAGACATTACTTTGCCAACAAAGGTCCATCTAGTTAAGCCTATGGTTTTTCCAGTGGTCATGTATGGTTGTGAAAGTTGGACTGTGAAGAAAGGTGAGTGCTAAAGAAGAGATGCTTTTACACTGTGGTGTTGGAAAAGACTCTTGAGAGTCCCTTGAACTGCAAGGAGATCCAACCTGTCAATCCTAAAGGAAATTAGTCCTGAATGTTCATTGGAAGGACTGATACTGAAACTGAAACTCCAATACTTTGGCCACCTGATGTGAAGAGCTGACTCATTTGAAAAGACCCTGATGCTGGGAAAGACTGAAGGCAGGAGAAGAGGATGACACAGGATGAGATGGTTGGATGGCATCACTGACTCAATGGACATGAGTTTGAGTAAATTCCAGGAGTTGGTGATAAACAGGGAGGCGTTGTGTGCTGCAGTCCATGGGGTCACAAAGAGGTGGACACAACTGAGTGACTGAACTGAACTGAACTGAAAGAAAAGAAGGCACTAACTATGTGAATATTTGGAAGAAGTTCGTCTCCACATAGAGAGAACATAAAGTTCAAGGGCT
>SJYC01041211.1:0-14425 GCA_006408675.1 Madoqua kirkii
ACAATGAATTCACATGAGAAAATCATATCAATGAGAAGGGAAATCTCTCTCATATTCTTTTTCTTTTCCTTTATTGCTACCAAATATACAATAAACACCACATTTACGATGTTATGAGGGAGAAACTGCAAAGCCAGACTTGTATAAAAAGCTTTACACACCGACATAACTGCAAGATTTGCGTCACACATTCTGGTCAGAAACCTAGGAGTTATGTGTGAAGATTTTGAGATAGCTCAACAGAGAAGAAAATAACATATTAGATATTAGGCCCAATTTATTAATGTGGAACAGTTGCCAGAAATTTCTGAATCAATCTCCTAGGCTGAAAAACTAGGAGTCATTTTAACTACTGGTTCATTTGTTAGCTTATTCTGGACGTTGTCCATGATTCACTGTATATGAAGTTAAAATACCATAATAAAATATAGAGGAAGAGATCCAAACACTAAAGAGAATTGGAATGTTGGAGTTTATTGATTGTGTGTGATACAACATCACCCCCTACCTACATCCCTAAGAGAATCCAGAAAACACTGCACTTTGCAGATCACTGAGAAATATACTGATGAATAGATCACCAACCTTACAATTCCTCTCTATCTGTTAGAGAGGAAATGCTAGTATTGAAGTATATTCTCTATTTGGATTTGATTTACAGATTCCCGGAGCGGCAGAAACAAAGCAATAATACAAAGTTGCTAAGGCCATGCTGTCTTGGTTACTCCATCAACTACCTACATTTGTAATCAGAAGGTCAACTTCATAAATCTTTGCCCAACCAATGGTATGATGCCTAGGGCTAAGTCTCATTGCATTATTTGCTCAGTCGTATCTGACTTTTTGTGAACCCATGGACTGTAACCTGTAGAGTTCCTCTGTCCATGGAATTCTCTAGGCAAAAATATGGGAGTAGGTTGCCATTCCCTTCTCCAGAGGATCTTTCTGACCCCAGGATTGAACCTGTGTCTCCTGCATTGCAGATGCATTCTTAACCATCTTAGCCACCAGTGAAGCCCCATTTTCTTCTTTATTCACTTACCTGGAGTTGGGGAAGGTGGAAGGAGGGAGCCCTCTAAGTTTGGAGATTTATTTGCATCTCCTTACATGGTCCTGATGGAACTCCTATCCCTGAGTCAATTCACAGATACAGAATTCTTTGAAACAAGCTGAAAATGGAAGAACCTTGAGAGAACTCCATAAGTACATCTTCCTTCCAGTGTTCCTCAATGAATTTGTAGTCATTTATCAGGGCAAATGTTTAATGGAGAAAGTACATTTTGGAAGAAGTTTGAAAATGTCCTTTAAACTGACACTAATCCCTGGGAACAAATAGTCCTACCATTGTCCACTAGCCAGAAGGGGTTTCTGTGACTCAGCTGATAAATGACTCATAAACAGCTTAGTAGGCCTGAGAAACTGCTCTGTAGAAATTGTCTCAGACAGTTCCAAATTTATAGACTTATTTTAATATAAAATAATTACAGATTCACAGGAAGATGCAAAAGTATTACAGAGGCACAGTATACTCTTTGCCCAGTTCTCCCAATGGTAATGTATAACATAATTAACCCAGGAATTGATGTTGGCACAATGTGTGTGTATAGTAGTATGACAGTCAATTACATGCAATTAAGTGAATCCAAGATGCAAAACTATTCCATGATAAAAAAGACAGGTTTCCCCTGAGGCTACCTCTGTAGTCACATCCACTTCCCTATCCCTAATGTGGAAGCGCTAATGTGCTTTCTACCTCTATCATCTTTAATTTTGACATTTTGAGAATGTTGTATAAATTGAATAGAAACTATTGTCTTATAAATGGATTCATTATCCTTTTGTTGAAATAGCTAGGTGCAAAATAACTAGAAGGATTTCATTAAAAGTTATTGAAGGGCAGTTACCTTCCCAACATTTTTGAAGAGTAGAATGGAAAGAAGAAACAGAAAGGAGCCTTTTCTTCCCTTTCCTTGTGCCGTGCACTGTCAACTTGCTCCACTGCAATGTCACCTTGAACCTGTGCTGTGCCTGTTTGTTGTGAGGAGGCACGTGGTGGTGCATGCATTAGGTGACTGGTTGTACATGGTTGTTCTTGGAGCACATGGTGGATGTGGTACACCGTCATGCGCAGGATGCAGGGTCCCGTACCTAAGTGTGTGGTGGGTGTGGTGCATGGTACACGGGTGGTGGGTGGTCCATGGTGAGAGGGTGGGGTGTGGTGGTCTTGCTGTTTGTGGTGGACATGGAAAGAAGCGGGGGAGCTTGTCCAGTCAAGTTCCCAGAGCAGTCATCTCAGTCCAGCCGTGCATTCATCCTGCAGGCTGGGCTGGGACCTCACAATGACTCAGCTATCATGCCATTATATCCATGAGGCTGAAAGATCTGATGGCCTTGTGACTGATGGAGGAAATTGTAAACAGGTAGGGAAGAGGCGAAGAAAGAAGTGGGGTCTAGCCTGTGTGTCTGGGATAAGGTGCAGAGTTTCGTCACCTAAGTCAGGACGAAAGTATTCTTAAAGTACGGGCTGGGAGACAGCAGTATTAGCATCTCCTGGACTTAGGTTAGAGATGCAGAATCTCAGGCTCTGACTCAAGCCTACTAAATCAGAATCTGCAAATGGATTTTCATGTTGCAGTTGCAGTGTGAGAAGCACTGACCAGCCATCTTTCTGGTTCATACTCACATTAAAGCTTGAGAAGTGCTGGCATGGGACTTTCTTAGGATTCCAAGTAGAAGTCAGAATACCAACAACTGGCATGAATGTCTGACCTTAATAGGGTTGAGGTAAAATCCTTATTGAGTGTTTTGGGTCCATAAGGTGATTCACCAGACAAAGGAGGCCTCTCTGAGGTTGTAAGATGAGCACAAAAATAAATGAAGACATGGCCATAAGGGTATCTGGACAATAAGCAGCAAGTATAAAGGCCCTAGGGTGGAGTGTCCTCCGTGTGTGTGTGAAAAAGGAGGCAATGTGTCTAGGGCAGAGAGAGGGAGACTGTGATAGATAGTGGGAATGGAGTTTTTTGACCTGGTAGATAATGGTAAGGGCTTGGAATGATATCATGAGTGCAGTGGGCACCATTGGAGGGTTTTGAGTGAAGGAGTCACATGATTTGGATTTTAGTAGGCATCTCTCCCCACAGAGCATGGCTTAGTTTCATTGAGTTAGAGATTGGCTAGTTGTCCGTGATTGTGGTTTCAGTCTGTTTGCCCTCTGATGCCCTCTTTCAGTGCCTAGTCTAACTTGGGTCTCTCTTACCTTGGACATGAGGTATCTCTTCATGGCTGCTCAAGCAAAGTGCAGCCGCTGCTCCTTACCTTGGATGTGGGGTAGCTCCTCTCAGCCACTCCTGTGCCTTGGCAGCTGTAACTCCCATGCCAAGAGTCCCTTGGACTGGAAGGAGATCCAGCCAGTCCATCCTAAAGCAGATCAGTTCTGGGTGTTCATTGGAAGGACTGATGTTGAAGCTGAAACTCCAACACTTTGGCCACCTGATGCGAACAGCTGACTCATTTGAAAAGACCCTGATGCTGATAAAGATTGAAAGCAGGAGGAAAAGGGGATGACAGAGGATGAGATGGTTGGATGGCATCACTGACTCAATGGACATGGGTTTGGGTGGACTCCGGGAGTTGTTGATAGTCAGGGAGGCCTGATATGCTGTGGTTTATGGAGTCGCAAAGAGTTGGACACAATTGAGCAACTAAACTGAACTGAGGCATCTCTCCAAGTTATGTGCTGACAATAGCCTGAAGGGGGAGAGATAGGTAAGGCAGGCAGGTTAGGGCCAACTGAAGGAATTCTAGAGAGAAGCTAACAAAGTGTCTTAGAACAGGGTGAAAACAATGGAGATGAGGTGACATGCTTAGGATCTGGTCATATTTTGAAAGAACTGGTTGGACTTGATGATGACTGATTAATAGCATGTGAGAGCAAGAGAAGAATCTCCCCAGGGCTATTGTGTATGCCTTGCAAGATCAGCCTTACTAGAAGACTTCATTTATCCCCCTTTCAGGGCTAAAACAGGCTGGGGAAGTTGTCTTTAACAGAAAAAATAAGTCAAGAAAGTTATCTCATAAAAGAATAGAAATTACGACAGTAATTTTGAAAGTCTTATTGTTTGGCAAAATGGAAAGTTGGCAAGCCCTGACTTTCTATTGTTATTGTAATTGAAATTGTCAATCAAAATCAAAATCTGGGAGCCTCCAATATAAAAGCTGATTTATAAGGTATATAGCACTTTTTTTCCGTGCTGTCCCACTCCTTACAACCCTATGTTCTTCTATGTAATTTTCCAATAGCTGCTGTAACTAATTACTACTTGGTGGCTCGAAATACAGAAATTTGTTTTCTCATCATTCTGGAGATCAGAAGTCCAAAATCAGTATCACTAGGTCAATATCAAGATGTCAGCAAGGCCACATTCCCTCTGGATGCTCTAAGGGTAAATCCATTCTTTGATTTCTTTTTTCTGGTGACTACCAACATTCCTTGGCTTGTAGTCACATCAGTCCAGTCTTTAAGGCCAGACTCTTTTAAATATCTATGTTCTGTCTTCATTTTACCTATTCCTATGTGTATGTCAAATCTCTCTGCCTTCTTTTTAAAAGATACACTTAATTGCATTTATTACCAGCCTGCTTAGATAATCCAGGATAATCCTTCCATTTCAAGATCTTTAATCACCTCATTCAAGTCTTCCCCTCTCTTTTTTGGCTATAAAAGAAAAGAAAAAAAAAAAACTTAACATTCAGGCATACAAAACTGGAATTAGGCAACCACTGAGGATCTAGTATCAGAAGCCTTCCTTCACTATTAAGGATTTGAACTTTCTCTAAACTGAACCAAACCCAAGGTCACCACAAGCCACATTCAGACAATATCTGCAATCTTATGATCTCAAGGTTCCACTTATAAGTATGCAACCATTGCAGACTCCAACCAATCCTTGCTTAACACAAACCCTCACTTCTTGCCAGCTGCAATCATAGTTCTTGAAAGACAACTTATGATCTGCTTTTATGACTTCCTCCATACTGTAGTCTGGTGGAACACAGTTCAGACATTTCTTAATCTGTGTCTCTGGGGCTGCAGTCCTAAAAAAACCCTCAATTAGTAATGTAGAGCTAGTCAGTCAGTCATGTCCAACTCTTTGCAAGCCTATAAAATGTAGCCCAGTAGGCTCCTCTGTCCATAGAATTTCTCAGGCAAGAATATTGGAGTGAGTAGCCATTTCCTTCTCCAGAGTATCTCCCGGACCTAGGGATCAAACCCAAGTCCCCTGCATTGCAGGCAGATTCTTTACTGGCTTAGCCACCTGGATGGCCCTGCAAATGCTTCTTTAGTTCAATCAGGTCTCTGTTTCTGAAATTTTGGTGAACATAGCTGGCATGGTTGGCACAGTCTAGATCAGTGCTCCCCCAGCAGTCCAGCAGCTATTCAGACCCTATGTATGATACCTACGCAGACCCACTGAGTCCAGCCTTCTCTTTACTTGCATCGGAACTTCAGGTGAGTGCTCCTAGATCTGAACCTCCTATTTAGTTGAGCTCTAGGTCTTTATTTGGGGATTTATTTTAGATTTTATTTTTAATCTCAGCACTGAGATTTAAGGTTTTTCCATCTTGTGATTTCAGGTTTCAAGTTTTCTGTCTTCATGGCTTGGTAAGAGATGTGAGTTTCAGGTTTTCTTTCTTCTTCTGGTGATTTCTCAGAATAATGGGAAGTTCTTAAAGGAAATTTATTAAGAAAAATGAACTCTTAGGAGCTTGTGCCAACTGTATATTTAACACCTGTAATTACACCCCTATTCTGTAATTACTTATTTAAATGGGTCTGTTTAACCTAGGATTATTTAAATTTCTGTTGGCTAAAATAGGGAGCTCTCAAAATCCCCACATTTGTCTATCTTCATGCATGACTAGAGAAAATATGAGATAGACAAAATGAATTGGAAGCATATTTTAATTGGTATCCAGAGGATTTTAAACTTAGTGCTGGGAAAACTGCTTCCCTCCCAGCTGTAAATGAGCAATGTATACATATTATTTTTCATGATTCTTTGCCCTGTGGTAACATTTTTTAGATAAATTTACTATGATTTCTGACCCTGTTGGATAAAATTCAATAAAAAGCAATAATACTTCCTTCTTACAATAACAGCTTGTGGGTTCTGAATTAGCTAGACACAGGAAATTTCAATTATTTGACAATGCGAGAGAAGAAGTGTAAAAGTTTTTCCCAGTCACTCAGATGACCTTCAAGTAGAAACCTTCAAATCCTTGTTTAACTATATAGGATATATGAGAACTAAAATTCTAAAGTTTATCCCAAATACTGAAAGCACAATCATGCATTCACTATTGTTTCAATTATTAAATTTTATAAAATGTGACTATCAGTCAAGGAAACACTTCCAAATATCTGTTTAAATATGTTCGGAGAATGCTGCTCCAATAAGTGTGAAGGTATAGGAAAGGTAAAGTGACAGTAAGCATTTTAAAGTCTCACTAAAGTCTTTCTTCTATCAAAAAAAAAAAAAAAAATCCTAGCTCAAATGCTGTTCATTCAGGTATACCGTCCTATGTGTGATATGGATCAGATATGCCAGATTCGGGCACCAAGAATTTTGCTTAAAACAATGTCTAAAGTCACTTCTATCCTAATTTTCAGATTGAAGAGTGAAGAAACAAACCTACAATTCCATTTTATGTATTGCGTAAGAGTGAACAGTTATTAAAAAATATAATTCTATTAATAATACTGTAAGGGAATTTGACTCATTTTGTTCTACATTAATTAGAATGTATGTTGCAGCACAAAGATGTTTAACTTTACCTTCTATGCTGATACATCAATTTGTAGATAATTTCTCACAGAAGCAATCTATCTTAATCAGGGTAACTAAACCACAACCAGTCATTCCAGAATTTAATTTCTAAGAAAAAGAGAATCTGGATCTCTGGAAGTTAAAAAAAAAAAAAAAGCATTTGTATAGGCTATACATAGCTTTTCCATGACAACTAAAAACTCAAAAGGAAAGCCGAGAATAGTACCCCAAAGTCTTCATCTAATGCCATCACTAACCTGTATTTTCCAGTGTTTGATGTTAATATACTTTAAATTAATTTGAAACTAGTGAATTTCTAGTGTCCTTAGGGTCTTGATACCTTCAATATCTCTCCTGAACCTGGTGGTTTCAATTCAGTTGAAATTACTTGACATCACTTATGAAAAGCTTTTGAAGTGTGTCTGCCTTGATTCAGGCTGAACCTACACTGAAGGGAAAAAAATGAAAAAGCACAGCATCATTTTCAACATTTATTTTTCACTGTGATTTTGTCATTTTCCTTAAATCTTCTGAACCATAATTTCTTCTGAGAGATAAAATAATTTGCGTCCCTTTTTCAAAAAAGGTATAAAACATTCACTTACTGGAAATTGAAGCATTGTGAAAATTATAGACAGTGTAATTTTTGGCTACTTCGTATATATATATACATCACATATATATTTATGTGATGAGAGAGAGAGAGAGAGCTTCAGCCATATATATTGCTTGTACTTGGTCAAGATGATGTTAATAAATATGTTAAAGCATATAGCTTGTTGCTTCGGTTACAACAAGGACTAGAAGTTACTGAATAAATAGAATGATGCAATGTTCTCTTTGCCAGCTGTAAAGCCCTCTAACTTTAATGGCATTGTAACATTTGCTTTCCTCTTTCTTTCTAGAAAACTGTTACAATGAAGTTAGGATGAGCTATCACATCATAATATATTTCTTATTTTAAAAAATAATAAAAATAAAAACTCCCACTATAGAAAATTAAGCAATGTAAGGAAGTCCTTTGTCTCTACACATATGCTGATATATTCAAAGCAGCAGTTTTAAATATCAAATAACTTATTTGTATGGGTTCCCATGCTTCCCTTCTGGCTCAGATGGTAAAGAATCTGCCTGCAGTCTACAAGATCTGGGTTCAATCCCTGGGATGGGAAGATCTTCTGGAGAAGGGAATGGCTACATATTTCAGTATTCTTGCCTAGTAAAATCCCATGAACATAAGTGCCTGGTGAGCTACAAACCATGTGGTCACAAAGAGTAGGCCATGACTGAGTGACTAATACTTCCAGTTGTGACAACTGTCCATCATATGACTCTGGAAGAGGTTATCATATTATTCCATAAGCAAAGCCCCACTGCTGTGGAAAATGAGTTTGTCTCATCTTCAAATGGATAAAGTCTAACTATCTCAAAATAGAAGCTTAACACTTCATAAGACATTCCATTTACATTTAACTTTGTTCACTTTATAAAATAAAAGACCAAGTTGCTTAAGCCTCTTTGCTATTATTATTGTACTTGAGAACACTGAAAATTTATTAAAGATATAGTTAGCTTACTTGTTGCTTTAATCAACAACACGTCATGAGCTGTGGACTCTATGAACAGGAGCAAGCGTATCTGTTTAGGAATAAGCTACTTTCCCAATTGCAGATAATTCTATGAAAAGTATATTAATAGGATATCCAGGGTCAGATCAAGGAGAGTGGCAACATATTTCAGTGTTACATATTCCCAGTGTTGAAAAACAGAATTTGAGTCCAACTGTTGCGGCATCTCTCTTTAAGAGTTTCTTAATCATCTTAGAATATAATGGGATATCATGAGCTCATGATATACCCTATGAGCCAATTTTTGTTATGCTTTATTCTCAGTCAAAGTCCTACCAACTTTTTTCTTTAGGTACAGAGATTTCCCATATACTGTCTCTCCCTGATCTCCACAGCTCCCCTCAGCAACAACATCCTGTGCTAGCATGGTACACTTATTTCAAGCAGTGGTACTGTACTGAAACATTATTAACCCCCGAAGTCCAGAATTCACATTGGGCTTCCCCCTGGGTAAAATCCATAGTTTACCTTGGCCTTCCCCCAAGGTATCTTCTGTTGTTTTTGTCAAATGTATTATGATATGTATGCACATTTGTGGCAGCATGGAAATTGGTTTCACTCACTATTCTGAAAATCCATACTTTGTCTATTCATCACTCCACCCCTAAGCCTTGAAACCACTGATCCTTTGTGTCCATAGTTTTGCTTTATCCAGAATGTTGTAAATGGGATCACACAGAATTTAGATTTTCAGATTGATTTCTTTCACTTTGTAATGTTTATTTATGGTTCCCTCAGGTCTATCCATGATGTGATAGCTCATTAATTTTCATCATTAAGTAACAGTCCATTGTTTGGGTATAACACAGTGGGCTTTGAAGGACTTTATTCAGCTACTGAAGGACGTCTTGGTTGCTTCCAACTTTTGGCAATTATGAATAAAGCTGCAATAAACATTGTGTATATTCTATGAACTATGAATAAAGCTTCTATATTTATAGTACTAATTATATAGTACACAAACATTGTGTGTACCATATATTATGAATAAAGCTGCTATAAACATTGTGTATTCCTTTGGGTAAAACAAAGGAGCATAGTTGCTGGGGAAAATTGGAGGTATCAAGGTAAAACTTCATTCAAGGATGGAAACAGTAAAAGACAGAAATGGAAAAGATCTAACACAAGCAGATAGATTAAGAAGAGATGGTAAGAATACACAGAACAAATATACAAAATAGAGTTTAGTGACCCAGATAACTCTGATGGTGTGGTCACTCACCTAGAACCAGACATCCTGGAGTGAGAAGTCACGTGGACCTTAGGAAGCATTATTGCAAATAAAGCTAGTAAAGATGATGAAACTCCAGCTGAGCTATTTACAAACCTAAAAGATGCTGCTGCTAAAGTAATAAACTCAATATGGCAGCAAATTTAGAAAAATCAGCAGTGGTCACAGGACTAGAAAAGGTCAGTTTTCATTTCAGTCCCAAAGAAGGGCAATGCCAAAAAATGTTCAGACTATCATGCAGCTGCACTAATTTCACATGCTAGCAAAGTGATGCTCAAAATACTTCAAGCTAAGCAGCAACAGTACATGAACCAAGAACTTCCAAAGCAGTTTAGAAAAGGCAGATTGTTAAAATAGGTGTTTTTTTTTTGGTACAATTTAGATACTGCTCATTACCAAATATATCTTGTGCAAATAACTTTGCCAAGTCTATATTAAATATAGTTTTATATACAGTTAGAGGTAATTTTTGTGAATGGTGTGAAGTCTGTCTTATTGTTCAGTTGCTCAGTCATGTCGAACTTTTTGTGACCCCCATGGACTGCAGCATGCCAGGCTTCCCTGCTCTTAACCATCTCCCAGAGCTTGCTCAAATTCATGCCTATGGAGTTGGTGATGTCATCCAACCATCTCATCCTCTGTTGTCCCCTTCTCCTCATGCCTTCAGTCTTTCCCAGCATCAAGGTCTTTTCTAAGGAGTTAGCTCTTTGCATTAGGTAGCCAAAGTATTAGAATTTCTTCTTCAGCCTCAGTTCTTCCAAAGAATGTTTAGGATTGATTTCCTATAGGGCTGACTGGTTTAATCTTCTTGCAGTGCAAGGGACTCTCTAGAGTCTTCTCAGACACTATACTTCAAAAGCGTCAATACTTTGATGCTCATCCTTCTCTTTGGTCTCACATTAATACATGACTACTGAAAAAATCACAGCTTTGCCTATATGGAGGACTTCCCTGGTGGCTCAGACGGTAAAGTGTCTGTCTACAATGCGGGAGACCCAGGTTCGATCCCTGGGTTGGGAAGATCCCCTGGAGAAGGAAATGGCAATCCACTCCAGGACTATTGCCTGGAAAATCCTATGGACATAGGAGCCTGGTAGGCTATAGTCCATGGAGTCGCAAAGAGTCGGACACGACTGAGCGGCTTCACTTCACTTCACTTTGCCTATATGGATCTTTGTTGGTAAAGTAATGTCTCTTCATTTTAATATGCTGTCTAGGTTGGTCATTACTTTTATTCCAAGGAGCAAGTCTCTTTTAATTTCTTGGCTGCAGTCACCATCTGCAGTGATTTGTTTCCCCATCTATTTGCCATGAAGTGATGGGACCAGATGCCATGATCTTACTTTTTTGAATGTTGAGCTTTAAGCCAGCTTTTTCATTCTTCTCTTTCATCTTCATCAAGAGGCTTGTAAGTTCCTCTTCACTTTCTGCCATAAGGGTGATGTCATCTGAGTATCTGAGGTTATTGATATTTCTCTTGGAAATCTTGATTCCAGCTTGTGCTTCATCCACCCAACATTTTGCATAATATATTCTGCATATTAGTTAAATAAACAAAGTAACAATTTTCACCCTTGAAATACTCCTTTCTCAATTTTGAACCAGTCTGTTGTTCCATTTCCAGTTCTAACCACTGCTTCTTGAGCTGCATACAGGTTTTCAGGAGGCAAGTAAGGTGGCCTTGTAACTCCATTTCTTTAAAGATTTTCCACAGTTTGTTTTGATCCACAGAGCCAAAGGTTTTAGTGTAGTCAATGAAGCATAAATAGATTTTTTATGGAGTTCTCTTAATTTTTATGATCCAACAGATGTTGACAATTTGATCTCTGGTTCCTCTGCATTTTCTAAACCAAGCTTGAACATCTGGAAATTCTCAGTTCATGTACAGTTGAAGCCTAGCTTGGGAAATTTTGAGCAACATTACTTTGTTCAAACATTATTTTGAACATTTACTTTGTTCAAACATTACTTTGAACATTTACTTTGTTCAAAAGTTTTATTTTGAGTAAGTTTCAGTTTGAGTAAATTTTAGTTTGAGTAAGCTCTGAGAATTGGTGATGGACAGGGAAGCCTGGTGTGCCGCAGTCTGGTGAGATTGCAAAGAGTTGGACACCACTGAGTTACTGAACTAAGCTTGCTAGTAGGTGAGATGAGTGCAATTGTGTGGTAGTTTGAACATTCTTTGACATTGCCTTTCTTTGGGATTGGAATGAAAATTGACCTTTTCCAGTCCTGTGGCCACTGCTGAGTTTTCCAAATTTTCTGGCATATTGAGTGCAACACTCATCTTTTAGGATTTAAAATAGCTCAGCTGAAATTCCATTAACTCCACTAGCTTTGTTCGTATGATACTTCCTAAGGACTTTGCACAGGCCAAGATATCTGGCTTTAGGTGATTGATCACACCATCCTGGTTATCTGGGTCATGAGGTTATCTTTTGTATAGTTCTTTCGTGTATTCTTGCCACATCTTCCTGATATCTTCTACTTCTGTTAGGCCCATATTGTTTCTGTCCTATATTGTGCTCATCTTTGCATGAAATTTTCCCTTGGTATGTCTAATTTTCTTGAAGAGATCTCTAATCTTTCCCATTCTATTGTTTTCCTGTATTTATTTGCATTGATCACTAGAAAGGCTTTCTTATCTCTCCTTGCTATTCTTTTAGAACTAGCATTCAGATGGGTGCATCTTTCTTTTTCTGCTTTGCCTTTCACTTCTCTTCTTTTCTCAGTTATTTGTAAGGCCTCTTCAGACAATCATTTTGCCTTCTTGCATTTCTTTTTCTGGAGATGGTTTTGATAACCATGTCCTGTACAATGTCACGAACCACTGTCCATAGTTTTTCAGGCAGTCTGTCTATTAGATCTAATCCCTTGAATCTATTTGTCACTTCCACTGTATAGGGTTTTCATTTAGTCATATCTGAATGGCATAGTGGTTTTCCATACTTTCTTAAATTTAAATCTGAATTTGACAATAAGGAATTCACAAGTTGAGCCACAGTCAGCTCTCGGTCTTTTTTCATTGATTCTCTAGAGCTTCTCCATCTTCAGCTGAAAAGAGTATAATTAATCTGACTTCACCATGACCATATGGTAATGTCCATGTGTGGAGTCATCTGTTGTGTTGTTGGAAGTGGGTGTTTTCTATGATCAGTGTGTTCTCTTGGCAAAGCTCTGCTAGCCTTTACCTTGCTTCATTTTGTACACCAAGGATAAACTGGCTTGTTCCTCCAGGTATTTCTTGACTTCCTATTTTTACATTGCAATCCCCCATAATGAAAAGGATATCTTGTTTGGTTATGGTTCTAGAGGCCTTGTAGGTTTTTTTCATAGTATGGTTCAACTTCAACCTCCTCCATGTGAGTAACTGGGGCATAGATTTGCATTATTGTTATTGAATAGTTTGCCTTGGAAATGAACTGAGATCATTCTGTCATTTTTGAGATTGCTCAAGTACAGCATTTTGGACTCTTTTGTTGGCTGAAAGGCTATTCCATTTCTTCTAAGGTATTCTTGCTCATAGTAGTAAATATAATGGTTATCTGAATTAAATTTGCCCGTTCCAGTCCATTTTAGTTCACTGATTCCTAAAATGTTGATATCTAGCTTCTTTTTATTATTATTATTTTTTGCATTTGGATATTCAGTTTTTCTAATACTATTTGTTAAACAAATTTTCTTTGTTCCATTTTATTACCTTTTCTCCTTTGGCAACTGTCAGTTGACTATATCTATGTGAGTCTACTTCTGGATTATCAGTTCTGTTGCACTGATTTATTTGTGTATTTTTTGCCTATACCACATTGTCTTGCTTACTGTACTTCTAGTAAGTCTTGACATTGAACAGTGTCAGGCCTCTCACTTTGCTCTTCCTTAATATTGTGTTGGTTTTCTGGTTCTCTGACATCTGCAAATAAACTTTAGAATTAGCTTATACATTTCCAAAAAATAATCTCCCATGCCTTAGAGAAAATTCAGTTAAATTATGAAAATGTTAAAAAATATATATTTACAACCATCTTTTTTATTTTTATATTCTATTTACATTTCTCCTTTACCTTATTTTACCTCTGTATAGATAAAATACCTAAGGATGATAGTAATTAGGTTAAGTACAAATGCATTAAACACACAGTATGAAAGGAATTGTATTTGTGTGCTATAATAGCATATAAATAAGCCATCTTAGACTTCCCTGGAGGTCCAGGGGTTAAGACTTGGTGCTTCCAATTCAGGGGGCATGTGTTTGATCCCTGGTAGGGGAACTGAGATATCGAATGACTTGTAGCACACAAATAAATCAGTGGAACAGAACTGATAATCCAGAAGTAGACTCACATAGATATAGTCAACTGATAGTTGTCAAAGGAGAAAAGGTAATACAATGGAACATACAATGAAATACAATGAAAATACAATGAAAATCTTTTCAACAAATGGTGTTAGAAAAACTGAATATCCACATACAAAATACAATAATACAATAATAAAAAAGAAGCTAGATATCAATGCAAAGAAATAGAAGAAAAAAAAACAGAATGAGAAAGACTAGAGATCTCTTCAAGAAAATTAGAGATACCAAGGGAATATTGCATGCAAAGATGGGCTTGATAAAGGACAGAAATGGTATGGATCTAACAGAAGCAGAAGATATTGAGAAGAGGTGGCAAGAATTCACAAAACGGTACAAAAAGAGCTTCACAACCAAGATAATTATGATGGTATGATCACTC
>SJYC01041212.1:0-15685 GCA_006408675.1 Madoqua kirkii
TTCTTTAAATTTATGTTTACTAATTGTCAGTGTTCTCATCATGATTGTTCCTAGTTCTTATACTTCAGTTTCCAAATTCCACAGAAATTTATACTTCTGAGCTTTTAAAAAAAAGAAGGAAAATATTTCCTGACTCTTTTCACTTGGGGTCTCCCATTGATAAATTTATGAAATTGTCCTCACTGGTAACCGAAGAATAATATAATATTAAATATAAATGCTTTGACTCCTTGGATGCTAATGGAATTAACAAATGCAACAAATTATTATTATAACTTTTACAACAAATAAGGGAAGCTTGAAGTAAGACATATAATATTTTATTTGTCCTCACTTGCTTCATTGTGTCTGACTCTTTGCAAACCTATGGAGTGTAGCCTACTAGGATGTTCTGTCCATAGGGATTCTGCAGGGAGGAAGACTGGAGTGGGTTGCCATGCCCTCCTCTAGAGGATCTTCCCAACCCAGGGATCAAACACTTGTCTCCTGTGTCTCCTTCATTGCAGGCAGATTTGTTACCTCCTGAGCCACCTGAAGAGCCCTTTAATTATATTAAAATATAATTTACTTATTATACTGTGTTAGTTTCCATTGTACAGTACATTGGTTCAGTATTTTGTACATTATGAAATAACACAGTAAGTCTGGTTATTATAAGTCACCATACAAATTTATAGCAATGATATTGACTGATATTCCCTGTGTTACAGATTATATCTTCATGACTTATTTATTTTATAACTAGAAATTTTTGCCTCTTAGTCCCATTCATCTGTTTCTCATCACTTTGCTCCCCTCCCCTCTAGCAGTCATCTGTCTATTTTCTGTATCTGCATGTCTGTCCCTGTTTTATGTTTTTCCATTTTTTTTATTACCATTGTCAATATATAAATGAAATCATATGATCTGAGTCTTTCTCTGTCAGACTTAGTTCATTTAGCATAACACCCTCAAAGTCCATCCATTTGCTGTAAATGAGAAGGCTTAATTATTTTTTTATACTGCATGTTAATTGCTCAGTCATATCTGACTCTTTCCACCTTGTAGACTATAATCCACCAGGCTTCTCTGTCCATGGAATTCTCCAGCCAAGAATACTGGAGTGGGTTGCTATTCCCTTCTCCATACATATATACTACACCTCCTTTTTTCATTCATCCACAGATGAATGCATATTGGATATTTTAAACAATATGTTGGATTTGTTAAACAATAATTCAGTAAATGTAGAAGTCTATATATAGTTTAAAATTATGGCTTGTATTTTTTTCAGATAAATATTCATAAGTAGAATCACAGGATAATATGGTTTTATCATTAAATTTGTGAGAAACCATCACACTGCTTCCCAGAGTGTCTGTATCAACTTGCATACTGTACCAAGTGTGCAAAAGTGGTCCCTATCCTCCACATCCTCGACCATATTTGTTATTTGTTGTCATTTTTGAAAATAATCATGCTGATAGGTATGAGGTGATAGTTCATTTTGTTTTTTATTTATATTTCCCTTGTGATTAGTGATGTGGAAAATCTTTTCATGTGTCTGTTGGCCATCAGTAGGTCTTCCCTAAAAAAATGCCTACTCTGGACATCTGCTCATTTTTAGTAGTTTGCTTGTTTCTTTCTTTTGTCTTTCTTTCCTTCCTTCTTACATTTCTTTCATTTTTTTCTTTTCTTTGGATATTGACTTGTATGTGTTCTTTGCATGTTTTGGCTCTTAACTACTTACCAGATTTACCATTTGCAAATATATTCTCCCATTAACTAAATTGCCTTTACCTTTTATTGATTATTTCCTTTGATGTACAAAAGCTATTTACTTTGATGAAGTCCATTTAAAAAAAATTGTTTTGTTGTCCTTGGAGATAGACAACAAAGGAGATAGATCCACAAAATAATACTAAGTCTTATGTCAAAAAAGTATCCTGCTGCCATTTGCTTCCAGTTGTATGGCTTCTGTTCTTAGATGTAGGCCTTTAATCCATTTTGAATTGTTTTTGTTAATATGATGTAAAATAGTCTCATTTTATTCTTTTACACATAGCTATCTGTCTTTCCAGATGTTTTCAATTCTACTGAAGATGCTGTCTTTCCCATGGTATACTCTTACCTCCTTTGTCATAGATTAGTTGACCATGTAAGTGTGGCTTTATTTCTGGGCTCTTGATTCTTTTTCATTGATCTGTGTGTTTGTTTTTGTGGCAGTGTTATACTGTTTTCAATTATTGTAGCTTTGAAATATAATTTGAAATCAGAGACGGTGATACCTATGGTATTGTTCTTTCTCAAAAATGTTTAAGAGTTTTTGTAGTTGCATACAAATTAAGAATTGTTTGCTCTAGTTCTGTGGTAAAATTCCATTGATATTTTGATAAAGATTATATTGAACCTGTAGAATGCTGGAATAGCATTGATTTTTAACAACATTAGTTCTTGCTATCCAGGAATACAATATATCTTTTCATTTATGTGCATCATCACCAATTTTTTTCATCAATGTCTTATAGATTGTGTAGTGGGAGGGAGTAATTTCCTTGGTTCTGTTCCATAGTAACAAAAATTTGAAGCAACCGACTTTAAAGCACTCAGACAGACCATGTCACAGATCTTGGACAGATCAGTGTTACAGTTCCATGTTACAGCTCAGTTTTATTTAGAAAATAAAGGAAAATACATCCTCAAGGCATGAGGGCATGCTGACCCAAAAGAAGTAAAGAGCGGGAGAAACCCCGGCTCTTTGGCTCCTCTTTTTGTATGTATTTTCTCCTCCTCCCTGGGCCTGCCTTATGTAAACTGGGCTAGCCAGGAGTGCTGTTTGTTCTATCTGAGGTCCTCAGACCTTCCTTTGTTCTACTTTTCATAAACTTTTACCTTCCTTGTCTTAGCCACCACCATTCTGGACTCCTTTTTCCTATTCTAACTACCTAACAGTTTTCAAAGTACAAGTCTTTGACCTCCTTTGTTAAATTAATCCCTTGGTATTTTATTCTTTTCAAAACAATTGTAAATGGGATTAATTTCTTTGTTTTTCTTTCTAATACTTTGTTTATAAAGTACAGGAATGCAACTGATTAATGTATCAGTTCAGTTCAGTTCAGTTCAGTCTACTCAGTCAGGTTCAACTGTTTGCGACCCTGTGGACTGTAGCATTCCAGGCTTCCCTTCACCAGCTCATGTTGGGAGTTCCTTCACCAACTCCCAGATCCTACTCGAACTCATGTCCATTGAGTCGGTGATGCCATCCAGCCATCTCATCCTCTCTTGTCCCTTTCTCCTCCTGCACTCAGTTTTTCCCAGCATCAGAGTCTTTTCAAGTGAGTCAGTTCTTCATATCAGGTGATGAAATTATCGACATTTCAGACTCAGCATCAGTCCTTCCAGTGAACACTCAGGACTGATTTCCTTTAGGATGGACTGGTTGGATCTCCTCTCAAGAGTCTTCTCCACCATCACGGTTCAGAAACATCAGTTCTTTGGTGTTCAGCTTTCTTTATAGTTTAATTCACACATCCACACATGACTACTGGAAAAATCATAGCTTTGACTAGATGAACCTTTGTTGGCAAAGTAATGTCTTTGTGGTTATCTATTTTATATATATTAGTGAATTTATTTTAACCCAGAACCACTAATTTACCCCTGTTCATTTCTCCTTTGGATTCATTTCCAAATAATAAAAACAGCTCAATATTTAAAAAAATCAAAATATGGATGGAAGATCTAAATAGACATTTCTTCAAAGAAGATATACATATAGCAAAAAGACACATGAAAATATGTTCAACATTTCTAATCATTAAATAAATGCATAGCAAAGCTACAACAGAGTATCATGTCACACCAAACAGAATGGCCTTAACTGAAGACTAAAAAGTCTACAAATAATAGCTGCCAGAGAGCATGTGGAAAAAAAAGGAATCCTTTTATACTACTGGTGGGAACATAAATTGGTACAGTTACTATAGAAAACATTATGGATGTTCCTTAAAAAACTAAAAATAGAGCTATCATGTGATTTAGAAATCACACTCTGGGACATATATCTGGAAAAAAACACAATTTAAAAGATACATGCACCCCAATATTCATAGCAGCCATGTTTATAATAGTCAAGACAAAAAGCAACTTAAACATCCATCAGCCAATGAATGGATAAAGAAGATGCAGTATATATACAGATATGTGTATGTGTGTGTGTGTGTGTGTGTGTGTATGTATATATAAATATACAGAGTGGAATGTTACTTAGCCATAAAAAATAATGTAGCAATGCTGTTTGCAGCAACATGGATAAACCTAAAGATTATCCTAACTGAAGTAAACCAAACAGAGAAAGGTAAATATCATACAATAATGCTTATATTTGAAATCTATAAAATGATACAAATTAACTTATTTACAAAGCAGAAGTAGACTCACAGTCATACAAAACAAACTTTCAGTTACCAAAGGAGAAAAGGGGAACAGGGATAAGTTAGAAAGTTGCGAGTAACATATACACACTACATAAAATAGATAACCAGTAAAAGCCTACTGCATATTTTTATATTTTTTAATAACCTATAATGGGGAAACCTTAAAATAATAGATATATATGTACATATAACTGAACCACTTTGCTGTATATCTGAAACTTAACAGTATAAATCAACTACGCTTTGATTTAAAAAAAAAAAGTGAATAAAAATACTTGGGATTGATAATTCTCCAAGTTAGAATTGAGAAAACAAGTAGTTGTATATTTTCCTTATTTTCAATTTTGGATTTTAAAAAGTTTGTTTTAAAAAATTTTAAAAGTTTGTGAACCATCTGTTGATATGTTATGCACCTTCATTTGTATCTGATGCAACAGTATGGAACATATCTTTCTATTATACTATATTCAGTTCACTTCAGTCACTCAGTTGAGTCCGATTCTTTGCTAGTCCATAGACTGTAGCACTCCAGGGCTCCCTGTCCATCACCAACCTGGAATTTACTCAAACACATGTCCATTGAGTCAGTGATGCCATCCAACCATATCATCCTCTGTTGTTCCCTTCTCTTCCCATCTTCAATCTTTCCCAGCATCAGAGTCTTTTCAAATGAGTCAGCTTTTTTGTATCAGGTGGCCTAAGTATTGGAGTTTCAGCTTCAACATCAGTCCTTCCAATGAACACTTAGGACTGATCTCCTTGAAGATGGACTGATTGGATCTCCTTGCAGTCCAAGGGACTCTCGAGTCTTCTCCAGCACCACAGTTCAAAAGTATCAGTTCTTTGGTGCTCAGCTTTATTTATAGTCTAAATCTAACATTCATACATGACTACTGGAAAAGCCATAGCCTTGACTAGACGGACCTTTGTTGGCAAAGTAATATCTCTCCTTTTCAGTATGCTATCTAGGTTGGTCATAACTTTTCTTCCAAAGAGTAAGCATCTTTTAATTTCATGGTTGCAGTCACCATCTTCAGTGATTTTGGAGCCCTCCAAAATAAAGTCTGACACTGTTTCCACTGTTTCCCCATCTATTTGCCATGAGGTGATGGGACCAGATGCCATGATCTTCATTTTCTGAATGTTGAGCTTTAAGTCAACATTTTCACTCTTCTCTTTCACTTTCATCGAGGCTCTTTAGTTCTTCTTTGCTTTCTGCCATAAGGGTGGTGTAATCTGCATATCTGAGGTTATTGATATTTCTACCGGCAATCTTGGTTCTAGCTTGTGCTTCATCCAGCCAAGCACTTCTCATGACATATACTCTACATAAAAGTTAAACAAGCAGGGTGACAATATACAGCCTCGACATACTCTTTTTCCTATTTGGAAATGGTCTGTTGTTCCAATCTACATGATTTAGACTTGTTAATTCAGTGCAAAGATGGAGTGAAGAGGAAAAATGTCCAAAAAAATTTGTAAGTGAGGAGATAGACTTGTTGTTTGCTCTGGGAAGGGAATCATTCTGTAGTAGATGCTAAGCTCTAGGTCATGAAAGAAGATGTGAGGTCATGTGCACAGCTTCAATTGCCTGGAGGTGAAGACCAGTTTTCCCCATGCTGAGACAAGAGATTTGTGTACAGCGATGATATGATACTGCAACAAGCATCCAATCTTAAACCATTGATTGGTAATGGAATCATGTGTTGCTTTAGGAAATGTTTTAAGGAATAAATAAATTTTGCTTTGAAAGGTGATGGCTGACACACAACACATGTACCTTTAGTTTTGATTTGACAAGTGATGAGAAAGGGAAAAAATGCATTTATATTGCATCCAAAATTAATAGAATAAATGAGAATCTTATGATTTACAAAGGATAGGATCTGAGACAGTTTAGACTAATCTGGGGACTAATTGGAATTAATGCTAATGATTAAGAACTGTTCACTGGAGGAGTTGATACTCTGTGACACTTGTATAATAGATTGGCTTGCTTGTTACATGTAAAACAGAATGAAACTTGGGAATTGCAGTTGATCACAGCAGACTCCATAAAAGCATTCCGTCACTGGCATACCTGAGATAAAAATATGTTAAGCAGGCTGGACATAATCAAACTTGCTAATACCACTTCTGGTTCAATCTCAGAGGCTAGCTGAGAATATTACATATGGAATGAAATGCATATTAGTCACCTATCACTGCATAGCAAATTACTTGTCAAATTAACACTTGTAAAGTGGAGCATAGGATGTGGATGGTGAGCCGTGGTTCCACGAAAGCCCTCAAAAGCAAGTGAAATAGAGAAAGTTATTATTAGCAGTTTCTAGAAGAAATACCTGCCACACCTCATGGGACCCTGTGGGGAAGTTAAGACAGCCTGCAAGCAAAGAGAAAGAGAAAGGAACTGGGGAACATGTCTTTATTAGGCTTTATGAATAAAGTGCTTTGGAGTTCTAGACTGAGGCCATATTGGTGAATTCAAATCAAAAGAGTAGGCCGTTGGTAAATGCCATGGGTTGTGGGGACAAGCAAGGGAGAAGCACCTCATCAAAGAGTTACATAAGGCATTGGGAAGCAGAGGATATTTTGATCACAGGTGCTGTTGAAGTAGTCTCATCAGGGACTTACATTTGCTTTGGACACTGGATGCATGCTAAGGCATATGCTTGATGACATTTAAGGTTCCTGCAGGCCACTTGACCAAATAATGTGGATACAGTGGCAGAAATGCTAGGGAATACCTTAGCAACACTTAACAGTACCCCTACAAGTAAGTAGCTAAAAACAAGTAAACTCTGGAAGTTGGTGATGGACAGGGAGGCCTGGTGAGCTGTGATTCATGGGGTCACAAAGAGTCGGACATGACTGGGCAACTGAACTGAAAAATAAGTATAAGGGTTTCTTATAGTTCCTGGGCATTAAGAATTTAGGACTAGTTTACACAAGTGAATTTTACATATGGATACAGTCAACATGTCAGCAGAAGCATTGTTAATAAGAAGACTAATCTGTGACTGCATAATGTAATCCCCAAATGGCTCTTCTAAAGGTTTGTTGGCTGAAGGCTTTCATTCCTCACCACATGGGCCTCTGTTCAGGAAAGGGTACCTAACTTTCCCCAGAACCTCTAGAGGAAACAGAGAGACTGTGGAAATATTTTATAACCTAGTTTCTATCTCTAAAATCACCCACTGTTATTTGCACCTCATTCTACTTGTTAGAAAGGAGTTATTGAGTCAATCCTACAGCCAAGGAGCGAATGAGGTTACAGGTATTCTAGGAAAGGAGTATCAAAGAAACTTGGAACATACTTTTTATTTGTTTGTTTTAACTTTATCAAGGAATAACTGATAAATATAATTCTATACATGTAAAATGTATAACATGATTAGATATACATAAATGTTGTAAAACAGTTGCTAAAATAAAGATAACACATCCATAATCTCACATAATTAATAGTGAATATGTTTTTAAGCAGCCACCATATATGCAGTATGTCTTCATGTGATGCAAACAGGCTAAGTTTCTTGATAATGGGACATAATCAGGAAATATCTGATGGTAACAACTAGCACCTGTTTTATATTTAATTTCTTTATAGTATAATATTAGCAGAATCCATAGACAGTGAAGTAGTTTTATGATATGAAAAAAAGTTATTATAACACATGGCATTCTGAGATTGACTGGTCAATCTAACCAAAATGAAAATAACTTGCATTTAGACTACTTAGTTTAGTTCAGTCGCTCAGTCGTGTCCAACTCTTTGTAACTCTATGAATTGCAGCACACCAGGCCTCCCTGTCCACCACCATCTCTTGGAGTTCACTTAGACTCACGTCCATCAAGTCCGTGATGCCATCCAGCCATCTCATCCTTGGTCATCCCCTTCTCCTGCCCCCAATCCCTCCCAGCATGAGTCTTTCTATTGAGTCAACTCTTCGCATGAGGTGGCCAAAGTATTGGAGCTTCAGCTTCAGCATCATTCCTTTCAAAGAAATACCAGGGTTGATCTTCAGAATGGACTGGTTGGATCTCCTTGCAGTCCAAGGGACTCTCAAGAGTCTTCTCCAACACCACAGTTCAAAAGCATCAGTTCTTCAGTCCTCAGCCTTCTTCACAGCCCAGCTCTCACAAACAATGGCAACATGACCACAAAAACCAAGAACTACAAACAAATAATAACAATAAAATCTCTGTTATCTCAAATCATATAAAGATAAGAAATAATTAAGGATCATTATTGCCTACATTTTAGAAGAATTGTATTTCAAACTGAAGTGTGCTTTTGATACCATTTAACAAATGACACTTCATGGGAAATAGATGGGGAAACAATGGAAACAGTGTCAGACTTTATTATGGGGGGCTCCAAAATCACTGCAGATTGATAACTGCAGCCATGAAATAAAAACATGCTTACTCCTTGGAAGAAAAGTTATGAGCAACCTAGGTACCATATTGAAAAGCAAAGACATTACTTTGCCAACAAAGGTCCATCTAGTCAAGGCTATGGTTTTTCCAGTGGTCATGTATGAATGTGAGAGTTGGACTCTGAAGAAAGCTGAGTGCCAAAGAATTGATGCTTTTAACTGTGGTGTTGGAGGAGACTCTTGAGAGTCCCTTGGTTTGCAAGGAGATCCAACCAGTCCATTTTGAAGGAGATCAGCCCTGGTGTTCACTGGAAGGAATGATGCTAAAGCTGAAACTCCAATACTTTGGCCCCCTCTTGCAAAGAGTTGACTCATTGGAAAAGACTCTGATGTTGGGAGGCGTTGGGGGCAGGAGGAGAAGAGGATGACAGAGGATGAGATGGCTGGATGGCATTACCAACTCAATGGGTGTGAGTCTAAGTGAGGTTCAGGAGTTGGTGATGGACAGGGAGACCTGGAATGCTGCAATTCATGGGGTCGCAAAGAGTCGGATACGACTGAGCGACTGAACTAAACTGAACTGAACTGACTGAACAAATGACATGTAGTGCTTAGTCATGTCATACACTTTGCAACCCCATGGATGATAGCCTGCCCGGTTCCTCTTTCCATGAAATTTTCCAGGCAAGAATACTGAAGTGTGTTGCTGTTTCCTCCTCTAGGGGATACTCCCAACCCAGGGATCAAATCTGTGTCTCTTGTATCTCCTGCATTGGCAAGCAGATTCTTTATCACTGCACTGCCTGGGAAGCTGTAACAAATGACACATAAAAATGCCGTCTTTAAATGAGAAAGAAGCAACAGCATGAGCTTACTGAGCTGTTTGGAGAATTAAAAAAAAAAAACTAGCACTGTATGTAAAAAAAGTAGCATTGTTAGGTTCTTTAAGAATATTCATTTTTCTAATCTGTTCATTTTGTTAAAAGAAATATGGTAGAGGATCTCATACTGTCTGGAGTTTCTACCAGAAGCCAACTAGTTGGGCATTACTACTTGGGCACAGCAGACTTGACAAAGTATACCCTTTAAATACATTTAAGTCAAGCGTTTCTTCTATGGTATGCTCTGTAGCTAGGCCATCATCTTCTACAGAATGCACGTAACTAGGAAATAGCTCCTCACTTAGGGATTTCCTTTTCTGGCTGCCAGGCAGTTAGGCTTGGCCCTCTGTGTAGTCTTTGCTGATGGATGTAAATCTAAGTGAACTTAGCAAATATGAGTTGAGGTTTATCAAAAGCAGGTACAGAATATTCAAATTCAAAACATTATTTCTAAAACTGAAATATATCCAGTGCAGATCCTGGAATGTAGCATATATAGATTGGATGATTGAAACTTTGGGTCCTATATCTCCTTGTCCGTCTCTCACCTTCCAGAGGGTGTGGCATGAATGTATTCTATCTGTGGAAATAAGTGTGTGCAGATGTCTTATGAGCTGGGTTTTACTAAAATCCTATTCTTTCATTCATAATATATAGGTATGGCTAGAATGCACCTGCAGAACTAGGTACTAGGTACTTTGTTATGATTGTATGAATTTTTTTGCAGTAGAGAAATGAGTGAAATTTTTGTGCCATTTCTTGAAAAAGATTATTGAATAACTGCTGTACATCCTCCATACTCTTTCCCTTCCAACATCTGAATAAAATGACAATAACATTCTGAGGGTACAAATGACACAAACCAGAAAAAAACTGCATTTTTAATAACTATGTGGGAGAAAGTCATCCACCAACCAGGGGCACCTGCCTTAGACTCATAAGTGAGCAAGAAAAATAAATAAACTATTGTCTTTGAGCTTTATTTATCTTTGGTTTGTTTCTTAGAGAGGCTTAGTATACCCTAACTAATGCAAAGTGTCTTCAGGCCTTAAAACTGAAATGTTCTAACACAGCTACATGCTGCAAAAGTAGCTAACACTGGCTGGAGTGAACAAGATGACTGAAGAGTCTTACATAGCACTGGAACCACACATTTCAGTGAAGTTCTTTTGCTTTTATAAAATAAAAGTCCAAAAATATTTATGAGGCTTTATGCTAGTCACTTTTATAGATTCCAGGGATGCAGTTAATATTGACATATACAGAAAGTAGCTTGTGCATGACATGACTCAAGAGAGTTCCATTTGGAGGAGTGCAATGTATTTGCAATAGAGCAATTCTCATAGGTTAAGGTGATAATTGTAACCCTGGCATAGAGTTATTGGTACTTGGTTAACTGCATACAATAATTCAAGTGAATCAAGCAGCCAGTCTTCTTGCTTTCTTAAAATGTACAATCTAGAGTGAGGAAACAGGCAATAATTTGACTATAAATAAATATAAATCTCTAATTATAATATTTTGAATCAAATTGAACATGGAAATAGACTAATCATGATTAAAGATGCTAGTTTATATGGGATTGTTTAAAAAGTCCTCATAGTGGTAGTAATATTTGAGTATCACTTGAAATGATATGAGATACTACTAATGTATGTTTGTGGCTATTTGAGGAAAAAACATTTCAGACAGAGGAAAATGACAGTACAAAAGTTCTGATAATGGTATGTGCTTAGTATATTCCATAAACAGTAAGAAAACAAGAGTAGAGAGAAAGTAGCAAAGAATATGGACAGTAGTAGAAAATGAGTTTGAAATGCTACATATGTGCTAGATTATGGAGGACTTTGTGGTCCTCAAAGCCTTAATAATTTATATTAATTTTAATGGAAAATTAACAGTGAGAGAAGTTCTCCCATAATCCAAATAAAATATTTAAATACAAATATTCCTGTTTTTCAAATGCTCCCAAAATATAGTGAAAAGTAAATGGTAGATAGATAGCCTTGGGCTCCAAGTTCCTGGACCACAGTCTTGGTGTCCACAGGACAGAATCGAGCAGTTGTGTGTTTCCTGCAATTAGCACCCTAGAATTTTCTACTGAGATGAAATTTGTGTATGAGAGTAGAGGGAACCATCATGAAGTAGCAACTATTTTGAGACCATCCAAGCCAGACCATCGTTATATTTTGTTTGTTGCTTTTTACATTGGAAACTTCAAATTCCAAAGAAAAAGATCAAGTACATTTTACTGAGAGTATCATCTTACTGATTGGGAAGGATTCTGTTTGGAAGTCTTGAATTTCTCATCCAATTCAGAAAATGATTCTTGAAGAAAGTCTAATGTGTATACTTATTTTTATGTAGTATGCAAACCAAACCTGATACAAAACCATTCAATTTTACTTTTAAGTATTTACTTTGACTTTGGCTATCTGTTCCAATAGAAAGACTAGTAAAAGATGTTGGAACATTTCTGTTTAGGGATAAAAATTGTGAAAAATGTGGTATAAGCTTTTGAATTGCAGTTGTAGGTTACTACCAATGAAGGACTGAAATGCTGTAATCAGAAGGCTGAAATGTTGGCATAGGCTTTAAAGATAGCACACTGGGTCTGCGGCAGATTGGGTTCATTAAGTGAATCATGTAAGCAGTAGGTTCAAGATGATGTTTTGGGGGGGTACCCCTGAGGCTGTTTATGTTTGTCAGAATTGTCTGTGTTGCCAACAGCCCAGAGAAAGTTTCGCTTTGTTTGGCAGACTTAAATTTGAGTAGGATACTTAATCAGTGTCAACTCCTTTCCAAGGCCCATGAGCAAAATTTTGCCAGAAAACACAACTACTGAACCTCAATACAAGAAATGTGAACATAGTTTTATATGTCGGCATCAATCAGAATGACAACATGCCAAGGGCCTGGTTACAGTAGATTACAACTGGAAGCTACTTGTCAAATATGGGTGATAACACTTGTGTCCCAAAAAGAGATCATTTATTTGTTCAACAAGTATTCATTGAAATGCTACTAAAAGTCAAGCTCAGTTCCAAGCATAGAGATTCAGAATAACTTGTACGGTTCAAATATGATACCCAAGCTACTGCTGGCTTTCACATGGCTATATCTATACCTATATCTACAACTACACCAATAGTTGTATCTATATATTATCTGTCTATGACTTTAGATGGATTCTTTTGTCGAAGAGAGAGAGGAGTACTCAATAGGAATTTGCTCTGTAAGTTCAGTGTTGAATGTGCTGATGCGTCTTGTACTTACAAGCTATTTGATGCAGTTTACCTATAAAGTGAAGTCGCTCAGTCGTGTCCAACTCTTTGCAACCCCATGGGCTGTAGCCCACCAGGCTCCTCTGTCCATGGGATTCTCCAGGCAAGAATACTGGAGTGGGTTGCCATTTCCTTCTCTTAGGAGTACTCAATAGGAATTTGCTCTATAAGTTCAGTGTTGAATGTGCTGATGCGTCTTGTACTTACAAGCTATTTGATGCAGTTTACCTATAAACTGAAGTCGCTCAGTCGTGTCCAACTCTTTGCAACCCCATGGGCTGTAGCCCACCAGGCTCCTCTGTCCATGGGATTCTCCAGGCAAGAATACTGGAGTGGGTTGCCATTTCCTTCTCTAGGGGATCTTCCCAACCCAGGGATCGAACCCAGGTCTCCTGCATTGCAAGCAGACGCTTTATCCTCTGAGCGACCAAGGGAGCCCATTGCAGTTTACCTATAAAAACAAATAATTAGGAAACAGTTTTAGTCAACATATCATTAAGTTCTAGAATTTGGGCTAAGGAAACTTAATCCTAAAGACCAAACTTCATAGGCGAACGGTGCACCACAAAGCAAAAATCAGGTAACAAAATAAAGATTAGCATATAATGGAAAGAAATATACATATAGCAAATATTTTAACCTGAAAATAAATGTGTCCAGCAGTTCTCCAATTTTGTACTAAGAAAACTTAACCCCCAAATAAAGCTACCATTGAGATTTAATTTTAAGAAAATATCAAGTTTATTAAATACATAATAATTCAAATAGCATTCCTAAATATTTAGTTTTCTTACTAAGAAGCAATGACTCCTCAGTAGCAACAAGCATATCTAGTATTCAGATGTTGATGTAATACGATTTTCTAGTAAAAAGAACCAAAGCTCCTTTGAGAAATGGCTAATTGTAGCACTTGGTCAGGGAAATAGACAAAATGAGTAGTTTCAGAAAGTGGGAAAGTGCTGCAAAAAAGAATAATGTGGCTATGACAAGAAGCTAGAGGAAACTGTTTGAACAATTTAAAGAGCTCTAACTGGTGAAGACTGAAACATTTTGAGCCATATAAAATACAATAATAGTTTTGAATTACACCAAAAATTTATATATTCATATGTCCCTACTGATATAAATAAGTGACTGAATTCACACATAAATGGGAGAAGGTAGATAAATCTTCAGTACATAAGAATGCCAAATAAACTAACTGTTAGGGAGGTAAGACTAATGCCCACTCCTTATGTGAGGAATATACATGGAGTTGCTTCTAAAGCATCCTATATAGAAACTGAGGGAAAAAAAAAAAGAAGAAGAAGAAGAGTAACTTTAGTGGAAAAACCTGGAAATCACTATCTCAGCCAGAAAATCAAAGTAAATCAACAGTGATATGTAATGTTAGTAGTATGTAACTTTGAGATGAGATGATGAGAATATTCTCCTCTGTGGTATCTCTCCCCAAACCCAATAATCTAGATATAATCAAGAAAAAACATATCATGCATATCCAAATTTAGAAACATTCTTCAGAATACCTAATCATGACTTCTCAAAAATGGAAAGAGCAATAAAAACAAGGAAAATATGAGTAACTTTCAGAGCCAAATGTGGTTAAAAAAAAATTCAATAACATAATACCAAAAACATTGAGTTGTACAAGTTAAATGGAGAAACAGTATATTTCATTGCAGGAGTATACATAGGTGTTCACATAAGTGAATTATATCTCAGTAAAGAGGAACCAGAGATCAAATTGCCAACATCTGCTGGATCATGAAAAAAGCAAGAGAGTTCCAGAAAAACATCTATTTCTGCTTTATTGACTATGCCAAAGCCTTTGACTGTGTGGATCTCAATAAACTGTGGAAAATTCTGAAAGAGATGGGAATACCAGACCACCTAACCTGCTTCTTGAGAAATCTGTATGCAGGTCAGGAAGCAACAGTTAGAACTGGACATGGAACAACAGACTGGTTCCAAAGAGGAAAAGGAGTACCTTAAGGCTATATATTGTCACCCTGCTTATTTAACTTATATGCAGAGTACATCATGAGAAACGCTGCACTGGAAGAAACACAAGCTGGAATCAAGATTGCTGGGAGAAATATCAATAACCTCAGATATGCAGATGACACCACCCTTATGGCAGAAAGTGAAGAGGAACTAAAAAGCCTCTAGATGAAAGTGAAAGAGGAGAGTGAAAAAACTGGCTTAAAGCTCAACATTCAGAAAACAAAGATCATGGCATCCAGTCCCATCACTTCATGGGAAACAGATGGGGAAACAGTAGAAACAGTCTCAGACTTTATTTTTTTTGGTCTCCAAAATCACTGCAGATGGTGACTGCAGCCATGCAATTAAGAGACGCTTTCTCCTTGGAAGAAAAGTTTATGACCAACCTAGATAGTGTATTCAAAAGCAGAGACATTACTTTGCTGACAAAGGTCCGTCTAGCCAAGGCTATGGTTTTTCCTGTGGTCATGTATGGATGTGAGAGTTGGACTGTGAAGAAGGCTGAGCGCTGAAGAATTGATGCTTTTGAACTGTGGTGTTGGAGAAGACTGTTGAGAGTCCCTTGGACTGCAAGGAGTTCCAACCAGTCCATTCTGAAGGAGATCAACCCTGGGATTTCTTTGGAGGGAATGATGCTAAAGCTGAAACTCCAGTACTTTGGCCACCTCATGCGAAGAGTTGACTCATTGGAAAAGACTCTGATGCTGGGAGGGATTGGG